>JAGFMF010011395.1:8234074-8244544 GCA_019455555.1 Galemys pyrenaicus | reverse complement strand
CCCCGCTCTCTGTGGTGAGTCCTCTCACCCCCCCACACCTCTGGCCTGTGCCCCAGTGCTTGTATGCATAAATAAATAAATCTTTAAAAAAAAAAAAAAAGATGTGCAATAAATCAATAAATCAAAGTGAATTCACAGTGTTTTACTTTTATGCACATATAATTTATATGTGTGTATGTGTAAATATATACATATAATTGGCTCCATTTCAAACTTTCAAATTTTACTGAAAAATAAATGAATGGATTCTTGGTTAAAATGAGAAGGTAAATAAGCAGTCGCTACCACTGACCAGATAGAGGACTCCAATGGCTTTCTCGACCATCCAGAGCCAACAGGTCAGTAAAGACCGGGCTAATTGATGGTGCTTAAGTCAGCAGGATGAGACCAGGAGAGAGGACACCACCTGAGAGGTATGTAAGCTCCCCTGTCTGTTCTCTATGCTTGTGGATATAGTTCCCTGATCTGCTCACAGAAGTCCATTGGAACACAGCCTAGGTTACCTATTATTTTTTTCAGAGACTGATAAGAAAATGATGGCAGTGGGAAAGAAGATCTACCTAATCCATGGATTACAGGTTCTGTTGTTTATAAAAGAGCTGCTCTCATTGCAACATATTCAAGAGAAATTTTGCAGATTACATATATATCCTGCTATTTAAAATTATCCTTCCAGGGCAACAAGGGGGAAAGGTAGAAAGATGATAGGGGTAAAAACTAGAATTCCGGGCTCTAATTCCATTAGCAGGGGGTTGACTTTGGAGTTGTCATTTACCATCACTAGGTCTCTACCCTCAGAAGAGGCTTATCATTACTTTAAAACCTCTTTCTGACCCCCATTTCAAGTTGGCCCTTAGGATCTACCAGGAAGTTCATAACTTATAAACAAACAAACAAATGAATAAATACAGTCAAATTTGCTTTTACAGAAGCCTATAGTGAATTATTTTTTTGAATCATAGTAGTGTTTAAAAGTTACTTTATGTTATTTTGGTTTGCATATGCAATTTTCAAGGTTTATAATAGAAAAGTCTAAGAACATTTATATTAAAAACTACTTTAAAAAGTTTTAAATGTTATAAGACCTGATTAGATAATTTCCAACACCTTTTAGCTGCTATTTCTCACTATCCTATGCGTCACCCTGACCATACGTTCATGCCAATAATCAATAAAATGTTTTCTGGTCTCAGCACTGTTATTCAACTTTTTGCCTAAAACATAGCATTCTCACTGAGCAGTATACTCTGACAAATGCTTGTAAATAGAATCAAATAGCTGTTTACATTTTCATTTGATTCAATAAGTTTGGTAATTTGAATTTCAGAATCCAGTCCTCAAACTTTCCTCAGGAAGTGGGAAAAGCTTACTATTTATTCATCTGGAAAAAAATGTACCATGCTCCAAAACACAATTAAACTAGAAACAGATGACATGCATCCTCTTAGGGTCATCTAGCATAAGCTAAATATACTCACAACACAGCTGACCATTTCTAAACACAGCTACCGTCACAACCGGAGAGCTGTCCTTATGGCAGCCATTTTTTTTTAATCTAAAGTGAAAAGCTTGGAATCCTGCTGGAGTGGAGGACACGTCCAAACACCAGGCAATCAGCCCTGCCCCGCTTTGCACAAATGTTTAATCAAAACACTGTACAGTGTACTGTTGCCTTGTTTTCTATTTTTATACTGAGTATTCAATGAGGATGAAGTTCATTCTTTTCACTTTAGGAAACCTGGAGGCCAAGTGTGGAGGGAGCACATTTCACAGGATTCTAGCATCCCTGAAAGGACCCTGGCTCTTATCCCTGTTATTCATAGCACAGCCTCACTACTGATTTGAGTCCTGATTGATGGAGGTTGACTGGGGTTCCTGAACTGATTTCAGATGCCATGATTCATTCTGATGTCATGGTTCTAGAAATCAAGTTGCAAGGAGCAGTTTTCTCATTTCTTTCTCAGAACTGATCTTAAATTTAGAACGTGTGCAATGACAAAACAAAAAAAATAATGGTATAAGAAAACCAACCTGAGGGCCATGCCCATCTGCCCAAGCTAACTCCAGTGGCCCTGGTGAGATCAGCTAGCTGGCTCACAAGTAGAGAAATGCAATTACCCAACAGCCATACTATAAGGGGTGTGGACAGCCATTCCTTCAACATTTATTAAACATCCACCATGAGGCAGGGGGCTAGAGCTACCGATGAATGACATGACTTCTTACAGTGTTCTAAAGTGGGGGAGCAGCTGATGGTTTATAACAGAGCAGAAAATAATATAATCTATAAGTGACCAGTTGCATGACAGACTCACATAAATATGATATGATCAATACCCTCCCATGCCTCTTCTCTTTTCCTGTCCTATGGTTTTTCTCACCAGCACGTGGCCATTAGCACTATGGTAACTTGATGTCCTGTATTTACTTGCTTATGCTTGGTTGTGTGTCTTTTCCCACTAGAAAGAAAGTCCTTCAGGGTACGGATTAAATTTGGTTCACTGAGGTAAACCAGACCCCAGGACAAAACCTGAGAGTTGGTAGGTGCTCAATAAATGTTTGTTGGGCCTCCCCAGTGGTGCAAGGGGTTGAGCACTGCACTGTGGGGCCTCCGCAGCCACTGCATCATGAGTTCGATCCTGGCCAGGGAGGGGACCCACATGGCGCAGCAGACCTCTCTTGTCCCACCCGCTGCTCCGCTCAGCAGTGTATTTCAGTCCCTCTGCCTGTTCTGCTCCCCGCTCTGTCTCTGGTGAATCCTCTCACCCTCCACACCTCCGGCCTGTAACCCAGCTCTTGTGTGCATAAATAAATAAAATCTGTGAAAAAAACTTTAAAAAATGTTTGTTGACTAAATGAAGAAACATCATAGAAGTCATTCAAAAGAAAGAATGATCGTCCAGGAAAGATGAGAGAAAATAACGATGGGTTGTTAAAAAACAGTAATAATAAGTTTGGGCAGAGAGGTTGAAAACTCAGTCAATCACCTGGCAGGGCCTTAGGAACAACTAATAATGTTTGGTGAAGTGCAAGGGTTTTGTCTGACTGGAGTCCTGTCCTCATGGACGAATGGGGGCCACCAGTCCCAGGCCTCTGCTCCTCCCTGACCGCAGGAGAGGCCCAAACCCCAGCTGCACAGCTGGCTCTTCCTCCAAGAACAAGAGACAAAGGCAACTGAGCCCCCATCAGAAGCAGCAGCGAGGGGAGGTTTTTCCTGAGAGCCCCCGTTGCCCAATTTCTCATCGTCCCCAAACTCTGTTTACTTGGTTCTTCCCTTATTTTTTAAGCCATTAACATTGTGTTTTCTGGCTCCAAATTTCTCCATTTATTTCTGCTGACTACATCCAGTGTTTTCTGTGGCCGTGAGGGCTGATTAGAGAGGAATGTGGTTTGGAAGAACTCACAGCAAGGAACTTGGGTGGAGCACTAGCCATGGGCAGGTACCGAGCTAAGCTCTCTGTCTGAGCGAGCCGAACGCATCATTAGAGCCATCTTGAATGCCTGTTTCCACTGTCAAAACTAGGACATCAAGGCTCAAAGATGCCCAGCATGTCCCAGTGTTCGCCCCTCTGAGAGACAGAGCCTGCGCTTGACTCCAACAACTGAACTCCTTCCCACTGTTCTCCTGGGAAGCACACGGTGTAGTGGAATGGCGGATTAGGGAGCGTTAGGGTGAGGGCTCAGAGGACGGTGGCTAAGTCTATGGTTCTCCGGCATGGAGAGAGTTAAGGGGAGTGGCATTAGTTTCCACAATCATGGTCCTGAGCTGTTCTTCCCATATTCTGAATTGTTATGAGGGCTTTTTTATTATTATTTTTTAATATACCATGCAAGGAAATCAGGACAATTGGTTTCCTACCGAGAGCTGCTAAAACAGACGCCTGGAACAGGTGGTTCCAAAGTCTATTCATGTAACACACACTGGCCCTGTTCTCCCCTCTGGCTTCCTCTTTCATTTGTGTTATTGCTGGTTTGCAGCCGTGGTTCACCAAGTGCCAGCCCCGCCAGCTTACTTACTTCCCAGCCTGACCCTCGTGCTGCCGTGCTCTGCCCACACCCTCCACCTCAGTTTCCCTTTTCACCAACTTACTCATCATAAGTCAGATAATGAACCTGAATGAGCCGGGCTCTGTGCCAGACACAAGAGTGCACAGCTAACGTCCAGACTAGAGAGAAAACACCGGTGAACACGTGCAGATCACAGTTGCACATGGGTAAGTGCGTCGGGCAGAGGAGCTGCACCCGAGGTACAGCTTTGCAGGGGAGGGTATGCGCAGGAAGGAATCCAGGGATGCGTCTTCAGAGCTGAGCAGTGAATGGTGGCAGAGAGCCAGTCTGGCCAAGGGTGAGCTAGACCAGCAGTCTAAGCAGAAGGAACAGCTCGTGAAAGGCCCAGAGATGGGAAAGGAAAAGATTCAGCACATCCAAGGACCCAACTGTGAGTGCAGAAGAGGGCAGAACAGAGGTGCGGCTGATGCCCTGGGACCCAGTGGAGTTTGCATTTTATCCTGAGTGCGACGTACGCTCCTACTCCTCCATATGAAAACACATCAAAGAAAATAAATCTTTTAAAAAAACAAAGACAATATTTTAACAAATGTTGTCACGTCTAATGCCCAGGTGACTAACAGAACACTGTACTATTGCAACATGGGAATGTGTCAGGGCTGAATTTGAATGGCAATTCAGGAACCCACTGGAAAATCATCTCCTAAAAAGCCTCCCACATACTGTTTCCCACATTAAGAAAACTCGCTAAAGATCCTGTGGCGTGGAGATGATGACCTTCATTCTCTCCACAAGAGAAATGAAGCTTAGCAGGCTCCCATAGCAGGTGGAAGAGCCATGATTTATCACCCCTTATCTGACTCTAGTGCTTAGTCTTAATGGTTATTCTCTGCAAATTCCATCAGTCTAATAAAACACCATCTTATTTGATCAACATTACTATAGAAAAATGAGTATTATGGAAGTACACCACCTGGGCCATAAAGATCCTGTAAAACTGAGCATTTTAAAATATTCACCTTTTGGGCATCCAGTGGGGGAAGGAGAGAGGGAGTGGAGAGGAGGGTAGCACCGTGAATGTGGTGGGTGACTGCGGGTGCTTTGGGGTTGGTGGAGCTACGTGACCTCGCCCGAGGGGAGAAACCCTACACTGTCAAAAAACTGACAAGGATGTGCAACAATGGTACTTCATTTAAAATAATTAATGAATTTAATATAATAAAACAAAATATATAATACCACTTTCAGGTTGTCTGTGTTTCCTGAACCAAATGTCCTCCTTGTCACTACTGAGAAGTTCAGTGATTCATGATACTGGTCTCAGGTCCTTTAAGGAACGAATACCTGTTTGTTTCTTAAATAAAATGGACCTCAGCGCACAACACGATTACTGTTATTTATTTATTTAGTTTTCTGGTTTTATTGTTTTCCTGTGTCTTCATTTACTTTCAGGGACTCTTTCGTTGTTTTTTACTCTTTTCCTGAATCCTTATTCCCTTTTGGGGCCTTATTTTATGCAATTCTCAGTGTGGTTTCCATAACTTCTCCCTGTACATTAACAAGCTAGTTGTTACTTACTTTGGAGTAAAAAATCTGAAAACTTAGCTTGTTAGTCTCCAGCGTAAAAGAAGAAAATGAGAAGGAATGCTAAAACTAACACACTTCCCTGGGGGAACTGGCTTCCGAGGGCAGAGGTGCAGGTAAACCCAGGAGGGGCATGTGGGGCAGAGTCGGGGCAGGCCCCAAGGTGAGCCCATCACCCAGAAGGCTCTTCTGAGTGGGCAGTGCAGAAATGACCTGGCAGTTCTGTTCAGTGTTTTATGGGAATAACAGCCCAGAACTGGTGGTGCATGTCTGAAGTCAGAGACTCTACTATAAAAATCCCAAGGCAGTGGAGTGGGGCAATGGGAAGAAACCCAGACTAGGGACCCAAGCATAACATGGGAGTAGCTTTATGGCAATGAGCTGTGAAAGAGTCGCCAACATCCTTAGCAAGAAATAGGAACATATGTGACTTAATCTTGTAACAAATGCCTCACGTGAAACCAGGGATACAGTCAGTGGCCTTTCTTTTCTTCTTATTTCTTTCCTTCCTTTCTTTCTTCTCCTCCTTGGGTTTGTCTTCTGTGAGTTCTTTCATTTTCCTTTTAACACAACTTTTATAATTTATGGTAAGTCACATTCCAGACACCTTGCAGAGCTCTTGACATACATTAGCTACTACTTCTCATTTTAAGTACTATGTTTAAATGTTCTTTTCACCTTGATATATTTTTTTTCCTCTCTACCCCACTTTGATAATTTTTCAAAAGATTTATTTATTTATGCATATACAAGAGCAGGGGTATATATACAAGAGCCAGAGTCGTGGGAGGTGAGAGGATTCACCAGAGACAGAGCAGGGAGCAGAACAGGCAGATCAAGTGAAATGCACTGCTGAGGGGAGCAGCGGGCAAGGTAGGAGAGGTCTGCTGTGCCATGTGGGTCCTCCCTGGCTGGGGATCGAACTTGCGTTGCTGTGCCATGGACGCTTCATAGTGCGGCACTCAACCCGCTGCGCTACCAGGGAGACCCCCCTACTTTAATAATTTTTTAATGATGACATGGACCTATGGTGTAGCCTCGAAACTGAAGTTGAGGCCAAACCTCCAACCTGTGATTACCTTGTGTCACCAGCATCTCTGTCTGGCTTGGTCAAAGGGCTGGGTCATTTTTAATCACTAGTGGAAGTCAAAAAATTAACTCCTTGTGTTAGGGGGAAAAGGTAGTCCTGAAGGGATTACACAAATAGGTTATGGATTCCAACCCCCACTCCAGACCAACAATATCCCAAAACCACAAACCCTATAAGGTGATTATCAACGAGTGGATCACTGGGACCTGAGGGTGGAGTTGAGCAGCCAGGCTGGGTATAAAAGCAGACACGTGGGCCTTGGGGGCTCTCTTCGTTCAGAGCCAGCTCTCAGCGTGCCTTGGGTTCCAGCCTAGAGAAACTGGTAGGACATTTACAGATTTGTCTCCCTCTCTTCTCCTTGTATTATTCATTACTTTATTTCCCCTTCTTTTGTAAAATAAAGCCCTTTATTAAACGTCGTGTGTGCCTGCAGTTGGTGCTTATTATAAGTGCCTTTTGAGCTCGCAGGTGAGGACCCAGTCAGGCAAACTCCTTTTATTTCAGGGTTGCCCTGTAACACTTGTTTCAAAGGACTGCGTGAAATGTGCAAGAGATGTCATGATTAAGCACCTTATTTTACAATGTCAAGTGAAACATGTGCATGGTTTTATGTCCTGAGTTCTGAAATAGTTCCAATTATTATTTAGCAAGAAATATTAACATGTATGACTTAATCATATAACAGATGCATCAAGGACAATTAATAACCTTTCTTTCTTTTTTTTTTTTTTTGTTGTTGTTCTTGTCTCTTGCCTTTTCCTTTTATTAATTCCTCTCATTTTCCTTATCCAACAACGATTGTTCTCATTTTGAGGACAGGCACATGCCAGCCACCATACCCTGGTTTCAATCAGTGCTTGGATACGATTGTGATTATCATGTAGAAAGAGAAAGCACACTTTATCATTAGAGAAAGCAAGCGTATCTTTGTACCCTGGTGCCAGGGGAAACATATTTTTTGTCTTTAAACTATGTATATTGAAGTAACTTTGATTTATAACACTGTCTATAATTCAGGGGTATCTTCTAACCTCTTCAGATTTATTTTCTCACACCACACCTACCACCAAAGCACCAATAATGTTCCACCATAGTCCATTGAGTCTGCCTCCATTTGCTCCAGAAAGAAAATTCTATTGAAATTGAGTACCAAGCCACTGCCAGACTGTCAATAAGTGCTCAGTGAATTAATGAAGAGATAGGAAACAGGAATCCAATAGTGGTATGAATTGCTATGAGTGAAAGAAAGTCCCACAATTTTGGAGATGGAGGGACAGAACTTTTGAATCGATGTTTTGTTTGTTTGTTTTTTAGTGTTTGAAAGACTCATGGATTTAGATAAATTGGAAGGAAAGCACTTCTTGACTGGTGGGCTGAATGTCTGAAATATAGACTAGCTTTAATGAGGCCGCCTTTATTACTCACACAGGCGCTAATTGCACATGAACCAGTGGCCGCTAAATAGGTTGTCTCCCCATCCCTTTCAGTGACTTAGATAATGGTTGTTTTTAATTAATTCTCCCTCTCTATTTGCAAATAGGAGTTTCTGAAAGCTTTAAGTAGCTTAGCTTTTCTCCTTAATGCCATTCTGGCTAAAGTAAAATTTGCTTAACAAATGCTTTCTTCTTAGAAAAAAGATAAATTCTGCTCAATCCTATGGAGACACCTACAAACTCTGATTAAATTAATGAGTCTTAATAATAATTAAATTTAGTGTACTTATCAACAGAATATCACAGTCACTTTACATTAACAAATGTGGCAGAGAGAAACTACGTGGACCACTTGCCATTTTTGAGGTGTTTTCCATTCGACAATGTCATCTGATCCTCACAGGAGGCAAGCTACTATTATCCCATTTCACAGGTGCTGAAACTGAAATTCAGAAGACAGGGACCTTGACCTTAAGATCAATCATCTAGTAAGCGACAGTGGTCAGTGTGATCCCAGCTCAGTCTGCCTCTAAGGCCTGTGAGCACTTTCCTCACTAGACAATAAGAAACCAGACGCATTCTCTGCAAGTTGACTCAGGGCAGAAGAGCAAAGTTGACCTTGGACAAGCAACTTCTAGGGCAGCAAGTGCACATTGCTCTATTTTAAAATCACTCAGTTGTGCCTTTTGAACACACAACCATATCTTAAGCCTAGCAAATTTTGTTCCATTTGCAATTTTGAGAAGTACCTAGAAGAATGTTCTGAACTTGACATGCTGAAATGAATCTCAAATACTTACAGAAAATTAACCATGAAGGCATGAAGGCAGGGATTCAGAGGGAACTGGTTGCCTGGGGTAGCAAGAGGAAGGGGTTGGGTTAGATTTCAAAGAGAACTTCCTGACAATAAGACGAGCACTTCATGAGCCAGAGAAATCCAGTGACATGCTTGACTGAAGATCTATAACAAGCCATTTTCAATGGTCCCTAATAGGTACCCAACAAGCATTGACATTAACAACTAAAATACAAACTGTTCTGCATTCTTTAACGTGATGTTGAGCCAGGTGTCACTGCAAGAGGAGACACAAGAGAGGCTCAGAAAAGCAAAAGTGATAGTCACAGGCCCAGAGACAGAATACACAGGGCACAAGGAGTCTCAGAGTGGTCGGGGGCAGAAAGAAGAATCCAGAGGAAAGTTGAAGCCAGAGATTTAATTGGGATTTCCACAGGAAGACAAGATGAGGCAGAGTAAACAGTTTAAGACTAGCTAGTTTGAACAGTTCCTGAGGGCTTTGGGCTATGGGGGTGGTCTTTAATTGCCTGGCAGGGCCCTGGAATGATTCAGGGAAGAGGAAATGTTGGCTTGGTATAAAAAGGGTCCCATCTGAGGATGCCTGACTCTGGATTGGTTAGTTTGCATATAAAAGGCACACTCTTGGCTGAGTTCTTTGCTTTTTCTAAGAAATGGCCAGCCCTGGGAAACTGCAAGCTTTCAGAGTTTGGAAGGTTTTTAAGATATCAAAGCATCACAATACACAGAAAAATTAAAAACATAGCCCCTATACAAATATAGTAAAAACCACTAGGTGTCTGCATCCAGAGAGAGCACAGCATCTATTTAATCTCTAGTGTGATGGCCTCTCTCTCCCAGAGTATATGCAAACAGCCTCAGGCACAGCTGGTTTGGGGAAATTTAGAGGGCAAAACACAGCTGTTAAGTCAACAGATAATCCAAACCCAGAATGAGACAAGCTTTGGGTCTGGACAAAAGATATCATAAAACATGAAAACACAGAGAACCTAACTGGTCACCAGCCACATGGAAAATCGAGAGCAAAGCTGATAAGTCTGTAAATGAAAGGCACATCTCACAGAACAGTCAAATGTGACATTGCTCCAGAGGACACACTTGGGTGGATCCAGAGGTTTCTAAACAGAACCTACCATGAAAGCTATAAAATATTTAAAAATAAAACTTAAGTGTGTTTACAAATCTTAGAGACTTTTCACCAACGAACTAGGCCAACCCATGTAAGATTTTAATCTACTCTGAAATGACAAATACAATAGAGTTACTCCATTGCTAAAGCTCCCTTTGCCTATAAGGTCTATGTTATAATTTAAGCCTCAAAGATAGTCTATACCTCTACCAGAAATCTAAAATTCACTCATTCGTCTATTTAAACTCATGGTTACAATTACTGGGATGCATAACATAACCTTATGAACCAAACTGCAAAAAAATAACATCTGTGGCTCTGTTAGGGGGAAAGACCCTCCTGAATGGATTATACAAATAGGTTATGGACTTCGACCCCCATTCCAGACCTACAAGATCCAAGGACTACAAAT
>JAGFMF010011395.1:8205379-8226953 GCA_019455555.1 Galemys pyrenaicus | reverse complement strand
AGGAAGGAAGGAAGGAAGGAAGGAAGGAAGGAAGGAAGGAAGGAAGGAAGGAAGGAAGGAAGGAAGGAAGGAAGGAAGGAAGGAAGGAAGGAAATCTCTCAAGGGAACACAAAAGGGGAGAGGTGGAATCAGGATTTGAAGTCTTCTTGTTTCAGGATTTACTTATCCATACAGATCAGTCTCATTTCTCTCTCTGCTTAGAAATAACATGTGTAGGTTCCTATCCCAATAATACTCCAAAATATTTCCTTTCCATTTTGAGATAGTTGAAATTACTTCCTCCCACTACTCTAGCTGCATAGGCAGTTCTGCTAGCGAGGGCTGGTGTGGCAAACAATTTAGCAGCAAACATCACGACCGCTACACCACTCTTCTCCTTAGTCTTCCCAGGCTGAAGGTGGTAAGCCCCATGGTCCCCTCACACTGGGAAGCGATGAATGAATTGCTCAAACTCTGAGTTACAGAGTATCCTTCCCATCTCCATTATTCCCAGTGAACTCACAGAAAGACTGAAAGGCAGTCCAAATAGGCCAGGTAGTTGTATTTTTGTATTCTTTTGCACTTCAGCTTAGCATAAGAAAATCCATCTAGTTATTAGCGGTGTGTGCGCACACATGTGTATGTTCGACTGAGTGAATCAGATCAAAAATAGAGACGTTACATATTCCGGACGCCGAAGAGGCAGACGCTTCTCAAGATCTATTTGTGTTGATGGCCACAGCACTGAGTCAGAAAGGGTTATTGTGCCCCTGACGTTGTGTTCCAACAACCAGCCGGACGGCGGGTGACTCACCATCGCGTCAGGCGGAGGCTCCCTCAGGTTGTCTCCAGGTGACGCGCGGCTCTGAGCGGCGTATTTACAGCCAGAGGAGCGGGAGGAGGCTGATCACTAAGGTGTCAAGACAGAGCCAGGTGGGGATGGTGGTGGATCGAAAACAGGCATTTAGCCTTGCTTTCGCCCCAAGGCCCCCAAAAATGACAGTAAAAGGATTACAGGCCCAAATATACCAGGACCAAGCAAATGTGAGAAGAGACAGCAGCCATGAAGTTTGGGGAGCTGGAAAGCAGATGGGCAAGTGGTAACTGATTCAACAAGCCTGTAAATAAAGGCCTTAAGGAGATGTTGGGAAAGGCGAGAAGCAACCTATTTACGCTGCATAAACCCCCAGAGGGCTTGGGAATTGGCAGGATCAGGTAGTTTCGGAAGAAGGAGTTGACGCTGGGGTTAAAAGTGGGAGGGCTGATTGGACGTCTTAGAGACCTTGGGAGCCCCCCCCCCCCCCCCCCCCCCCCCCCCCCCCCCCCCCCCCCCCCCCCCCCCCCCCCCGCAGCCTTCTCACTCCGCAGCCCGTCCTCCTCCGGGAAGGCTGAATGAAGATTGCTTCAGTTTGTTCAGCCCTCCCACCGTCAGCATCTGTGACCGGCACCGGTGGTCTTACACGCGTGCCTGATGGCGGCACCTGCAGTGTGACGCGGGGTGCACAAGTGGGCACACCTGAGCGAGAGACTGTGCAGCAGAGCGCACCGGAGACCACCAGAGAGCCCAGCCTCCTGGCCTGCACCTGGGTGCCTCCCTACGAACGGTGTAGACAGACCATTAAAAGCCTGAAAAAGTCACTGAGGCCTCCAGGACTCTCCTTTACCCGCCTGCCCATCCACAGAGAGCCTGCTGCGTGCCCTGCTGGCGCTGCACTAGGCCACGTGATTTTGGGCTGCTACACTAGAAACAGAATATACGTCTCTGCCGTGCGGATGTTGTGTTTGGCCAGTGGACACAGACAGAAGTGCCCGTGAACAAGTTCTGAACTCGGGCCTTAAAAGACACTGCGTGCTCCCACTAGTTCTGACACGGCCGTGAGAAGACCGCGCCCCAGGAGCCCGCGTGTCCCAGCAGAATGAGAGGCGCAGGGAACAGACTGATCTAAGCCCACAGCCTGACTCCCAGCCCCAACCAGCCCGGCTGATGTGCAGTCACAAGAGCTAGAAGCAAGCGTTTGTGCCTAGTTTGCTAGTTGGCTGAGACGACGATAGGTCGGGACAAGTGGGTGTTGCTGTGATGAAAACAGAGTGTGTGATATTGGGACAGGTCACGGGTTGTGTGTGTGTGTGTGTGTGTAAATAATATATATACTGTTATATATATTACATATATAATATACTGTTGTGAAATATATTTTGTGAGATGTTAAACAAGTGAGAAACATTGTAGGAACCTAGAAAAAGTTCCCATGATATGTAATTGCAAAGCACTTGATGTAAGCATTACCTACCGTACAGTGAAAGGTGGAAAGTACACCTAGTGAACTTGAAAGCTTAAGCGAGAAGCTTTCTGGGAGAAAAATGATGGAGGGGACTGGAGTGTCCTCAGCAGTCTTAAGCCAAAGCACATTGGGAGTGGGTCAAATGCACCAGGACCCAAAGGGAGGCCAACACAGTGGATGTGTGGGAGCAGCACCCCAGAGGAGGACGCGCTCACAGCAGGCAATATGAGCAGACCCCGACTCCACCACTCTGGCAGAGGCTTCGGTGGTGTTTCCCAATTTCATTTGGAGCCATTGGGTTTGAAAAGGTGTCTGTGTCTGCGGCCAGGCTGGCTGGAATATGCTGGAACTAGTGATCCCCGACACACTCATTCATATCAGATTTTGACTTTCCTTCCAGTGCCAGGAACTCAGCAAATTTTTCTCATACAAATGAATAAATGACCTTCAACAAGTCACCTAATCTACCCACTCCTGCCCCAAATTTAATTTCCTTGGTCTCTTGCAAAGCTGTTTCTGTGGTAGATATTTGCCCTAATTCTCAAACTAGCTGGAGAACCTGCTGGGTGGTTTCAGATCATCCGTAGGTAGGAAGCAAGTGGCCAGCACCCTCCAAGCTGAGGCCCTAGTCCTCCCAGGTCAGGGTACAGCTCTGAAGCTGACCAAATAAGAGAACTAAGGCATAATTCAGTTCATGTAGTGTTTAAAAACTATTTCTGTTTCAGCATCATATTTTTTTAAATCATTACCGGGAAAAGCAAACTCTTTGGGGGGCTGAAATATAAGTGCTGCTTTGCATCCCTGGAAACACTGAGCAGGAGGCAAGTGGGAATGGATTCTGCTGCATGGGTCTGGGGGGAAGCCCAGCATGATCCCCCATTCCTGAGACTCCTGAGAGCACTGGGTGTTGTCTATGCAAAGAAAACGAACACATTACATACAAGTCTGTAAAATAAACCACCAAACAGGTCACATCTTCATAGTCTCAGCTCTTAAGCTTCCTATGCTCACTTCACACCATATTGGCCGAAACCCTACCGGCCTTACACACTACCTTTCTTTTGTCACGCTCTGGGGTCTTTCACTGCTGCCAGCATCCTCTCCCTGAGCCCTCACCTCCCACGGGCCTTGACTGGCAGAGCTGCATGTGGCTGCACTTAGCTGCTGGTTTCCCTGGGTGCAGGCACTGGGCAAGGTGGAACAGGCAAGGCTGACTAGACACACTCAGCCCTCACTCCTAACATTCACTCCCCAGGCCTTGTCCCCCTGCCTTCTGTGATCATGGCTGCAGAGGACATTTGTAAGCAATGAGGTCTGTACAGGGCTCTCCATCAGCTCTGAAAACACAAAGAACCTAAAAGCAAAGCGTAACAGCTAACATGGCAGGTGAGAAGAGGCAGAAGGAAGCATGTTGTGATGATGAGAGAGGTTTAAGCTTGGCTGGGCACTGAGAGGTTATCCTGGCTAATTTTTCCCTTGGTGCTCAGGGAGCAAAGAGATCTCCACCTTGTCAAGATGAACGACTAGCCCTCCGTGTGGGCTTGCTCCCTGCCAGCCGGGCCAGGCTCCTGCGGGGACCAGCTGTCAGGAGGCGCAGCGAGACTCTTTTCTTTAACAATCGTACCTTCTCCTTCTTAGTTTCCTTCTGTCTTCTGTCTCTCCTCCACCACTGTGGGCCTTGAGGAGTTCAGTGTTTGCACATCCCGGGTTTCTCTACAGAGCACTCCCTCTGCAGCTGGCCCAGGACACAGACCTTGCTTAAGCAAAGGGGAGCTGTCTGGACCATGGCACATTCGCATTTGGAAGAATGAGCAGAGGCAGATGCCCCTGTCACCCACTCCACCTGTCACCAGATGAAGAAGTCACTGCCGATGCTGACGTGGTCCTCCATCCGCAGCATCCACCTAGCGGCCTTTTCTCAATGTAAAGGACATCAGAGGGAAGCGCAAGGTGGTCAGAGACCCACCAGAGTTTCCATGACATAAACTAAGGGTCACCTTTTAGGACCCTGGCTTAACCTGCTCATCTTTGTCTGCATCTCTTGTGTCCCATCTGGAGAGACTAGGTGGCAGGTGAAAATCTATCTTCACTATACAGTTTGTAAAACAAACATGTTGGTGCGGTTATCGCTCTCCCCTTCCCAGGACTGGAGAGGATCTTGCTGTTTTGAAATGAAGAGTCAGAGACCTCAAGAGGTTCTGAAATAAAAGTTTAAAAGAACCACTCAGCTAGAGAAACAGGGCTTGGCTCAGAGTCTTATACACGCCAAGCCAGGTAGACGCAAGCTGCCTCCAACGAGCAGGAGAGGAGCGCAGGTTGCATTGCTGTTGATGAAATGACCACATGGAGTTCAGAGGGCAAGGCCATCCCTATGTGACAGCATTTACCTTTTGTTTGGATGCATAGGGTCTGGAATGATCACACTTGGAGTGCTATCTTTTAAAAAGCTTGTCTTGTGTATGGTCAAAAACCTTCGATGACTCTACTGCCAATGGATGTAATTCTACTCAAAATGCAAATGGCCAACAGGAATATGAAAAATGTTCAACATCACTGATTATCAGGAAAATGCAAATCAAAACCACAATGAGACACCACCTCACACCAGTAAGAACGGCACATATGAAAAAAACTGGCAACAACAAATGCAAGGAGGGTGTGGCAGAAAAGGAGCCCTTTTGCACTGCTGGTGGGAATGCAAACTGGTCCAGCCGTTACAGATGCTGTGTGGAGGTTCCTCAGAACAGTAAAAAGGGACCTACCACGTGATCCTAATTCTATTCCTTGGAATCTACCCCCCCCAAAAAAAAAACCCCACTAAATTCACCTGCGACCCAATGATTATTGCAGCACTATTTACAATAGCTAAGATTTGGAAAAACCTAAATGCCCCCAAACAGATGACTGGATCAAGAAAATGTCACACACACACACAAATACACACACACATACACACAATGGACACTACTCAGCAATCAATAAAAAAGAGATAAATTCATGCTTTTGTAGCAACACAGATGGAGCTAGAAGGGACTTTGCTAAGCAAATAAGTCAGAAGCAATAAGATAATTATCAGATGGATTCACTTATAGGTAGAATATAGAGAAACAGAACAAAAGGTCAGGAAAAAAGACAAAACTTTCAGGCAAACCACAGGTCTGAGAAATACAGCAGGGGAGTGGGAGGGTGAGGGATTGAGACAGGGGAGTGAAGAGCACAGGAGCTATAGTGATGGATCACAAGTGCTATGGTGGTGGGAGAACTACAGGGACCACACTTGAGGGCAGAAAACAAACAATGTCCCCAAATTAGCAAGAATGGAAGAAAATCAATTAAATTTTAATTAATTTTTAAAAAAAGTAAGTACTTCTACTCAAGGCAACCCTTAATCTGGCTCCACTGTCCTTGACTATCTATTTCCTGCATCCTTCTACTCCCTCATGCTGAATTATATTAGGGTTGACCAGATCTCCAGATCATAAAAGGTACATAAGAAAAGGTGTTTTGCTTTGAGAGAATGCAAGCAAAATCTCTGTTCTAAGTATAAAGCCTTTGGCACAAGACATGATTCAACAGAGGCTGGAAGTCTATATGGTTGGATTGAGAGATCCAGAGATAGGGGAGAAAGACTGAGTGTAGCAAGGGAAAGGGGATCGAAGTAACCAAGTAGTTGCAAGGTAAAGAAGCAAAGTTTGAGAGGATGGCCAAACCATCTCAAATGAAATGATTCTGGCCTTGCGGGTGGCATGGGTTAAGTCTCAGTGCTATCAAGCGATCACCACATGTTGAGTTCAATCCCCAGCCAGGGAGGTGAGTCACATGGCACAGCAGACCTCTTCTGTTTCGCCCACTGCTCCTCTTAGCAGTGTATTTCAGTAGATCCGCCTGTTCTGCTCCCCACTCTGTCTCTGGTAAATTCTCTCACCCCCAGCACATCTGGCTTATATCCCAGTTCTTGAATGTATAAATAAAATTAAAATATTTTTTAAAATAAGTCAAACTTTCTTCTCCTTTTTAAAAGAGTACATTGATGGTGACATCAAATAATACTCTATCACTGAGAGCATGTGCGGGCAGTGTTATCAAGTGATTACCTAGAAAAACATGTTCTATTTGCACAACAAATCTCTGCAAAAGATACATTTTACTGTGGAAGAAACTGAGGTTCAGAGAAGTTGAGAAGGTTGTCCAAGGTCACACAACCAGTGAGTGATGGACCCTGGTCCAGTTCTAGATTCCATGTACATCACAATATCCTGAGGTATTATTCAAAACGTACATAGTTTCAGTTACAGTGGATGCATAGGTCTAGAGAGCTGATGTTCTGCTTTTCCCATCAACTTCATGTTGCTCATGAGTTGCTACAGAGGATGGAGATAGGATTTTATTTTGGAGATCATAGAAGAAATGTTGGTTGACATATGGGTTAAAACATAAGGACAGACTAAGAGCTTTTATGAATAGGAAATCAATTCGTACCTTCTCCTCACTAAGTATATATTGGAAAAATATTTATTCCAAACCCATCAAGTTGTCTACATTAAATATGCACAGGTTTTGTATGTCAATCATAAATATAACTTTCTGTAATAAAAGACACATGGGCAACCTAAGCTGAACAAACAGAAAAAATTACCTGTGGCTTTCAGTTCAGCTTTACACGGTACAAGCATAAAACCCTCACTTCTATCTGCCATTAAGGTATTTGAGTTTACTGACCTAGGTAAAAGCAGGATTCATCTTTATTTGTAACAGTTTTAGTTTGAAACTTCATTGACATAATCAACTTTTATGTTTACATGAAATTTTGAGTTTCAAAACTTAGTTTCAAATTATCAATAATATAAAACAAGTTAGCCTAGGGTAAGATATAATTTTTAAAAAATTCTTGTGAGCTCTTCTTTATGGGAGTTTTTTTGTGTATGTGTGCTTAATCTCCCATTCAATAGTATTATTGTTCTCTAAAATTTGAGTCCAATAAACATAAAGTGATCATTCTTTTTCAGATCTTTTTTTTTTTTTTTCAAAAAAAAGGAAAAAGTATCTACATAATATTTTTTGAAAGAATAACTAAAAATAGAACTACCATATGATCCAGCAATCCCTCTTCTGGGTTTACTTTGAAGGGAAATGAAATCAGTACCTTGAAGAGATATTTGCAGCATTATTCACAGTAGTGACTCTTAAATACAAAGGTAAATGGTATATACACATCTACACCCATACCTCCCATACACACACACAATGGAATATTACTCAGTCTTTAAAAAGATGGACATTCTTCTATTTTTCAACATGAGTGAACCTGGAGCACAATATGCCAAGTGAAACAAACTAGACATGGAATGAAAAAAAATACTGCATACTCATTTATATGTAAAATTTTAAAATGTCAAATACATGGAAACGGAGAGTAGAACTTGGTTTCTAGGTACAGGAAGTAGGGGAAATAGGGAGATATTGGTCAAAGGGTACAAAGTTGTCATTACAAAGGAAGAAATAAATCTAGTGTTCTGATGTACAGCATTATGATACTGCATTAGCCACAGGAAATTGGCTAATTGAGATTTCAGGTACACTCATCTCATACACACACACACATACACAAACAGTGTGCAATATAGAGAAAATAAGAAAAAGACAAAGTATAGTTTCCAAAGCAAGCACCCAAAACTACCCATCCCCTTGTAAGTAAGTGCCCAGCCAAATAGGGTTACCCCCAAGCAAGGCCACTGAGGTATGAAAGCCTGCCACAAACTAAGGCACCTCCTTTGGGGTGCAGAAGGGGCCAGACAAGTCCGAAAGGAAAAGATCAAAGTCAAAATCAAGATAAAGGCTGCGATTGTTAACCTCCCCATGGGTCTGTTCCTAGTGTCTTCGTCTATGTTCCCCGAATCCCTGGTACAAGTTCAAGGCTGAGGAGCAGGCACAGCTTCTTTGCATGTCTCTCTTTTCCATGTGCCTCCTCCAGGTCTCCTTCTTGCCCTCCATCCTTCTTCCTTCCTTCCCCTTCTCCTCGTTAGCTTCTCCTTTTACTTCTCCTCCCTGCTCTGCTCCATCCTTCCTTGGGTGGGGCAGGGAACCTGGAACCTCCCCTTTCCCTGGGAACCATGCTGTTACAGAACTTTGCTAAGGATAATTTCCTCCCGCTAAGGAAAGAAGAGTATCACCGTCGAGCTAAATGCTGAGCACATCTGTAAGACAGACATGGCTCTAGAGTAGCAACAATTTCACAAATGATTTTTACAGGAAGGTTAACTCTTGCTCTGGTAAGCAGCAGAGCTAGGACAAGTGATCTTGTCTGCAAAAGGGTCCATCTACCACTTCATGTAAGTCCTGATCCTCCATCAGCCTCAGTTTCTACATAGAGCTTGGACTCATCTCCAAAGTCACACAAAGTCAATAAAGGAGGCAAGGCTTGGCTCAGATCACGTGACTGTGAGTCCAGAGCTGTGTCCCCACAGTTCCCTCTCTCCTCTTGCAAATGACTGCTATCTTTGATAAGTGAGCAAATAGCAAAAGCAATAAATGCTGTGAAAGTGAAGAAAAACTTTAAAAAGAAAAGTATCCCCCAAAGCCTCATAGTAATTGATTAAATGAGAATTTAGAGATGGCATAATAAAATCCCTAGACCTATTTTTATTTTGTTAATGGGAAGGAAGATGTGGATCCTGGGAAAACAGAAGGGAAATACCTTCCACTGAGTTCACAACCTACTGCCTTTGTGGAGAGGGCACGTGTGTGTGTACAGGCACATCAAATAGCACAAACTTACTGGACCATGTGAGAGGCCACGGAACAAGGGGTAGGATGAAGCACAAGGAGGTGATCCTCATGAAAAAGAATGCCATGGTTTAATCATTAGAAATTTGGGGTATCTGGGATCTAAAATGAAACTTTTCTCCTTTGTTCATTTAGTAAATGAACTAGGAGATGCAAAGCTTAACAAACCACCAGGTTGTGCCCTTAAGAAACTTGGGTGCACATACTTATGAAAATTTAAATTTTTTAGTCTTGATCATTGTAGTGCAATTATGAAAATAGAAAAGATAAGCATTTAAGAATAATTGGGTATACTGTCTCCAATAATAGCTCAGAGGAAAACAGAGAAAGGCAGAGAATAAAGCCAACACACCAAAATGTAAACACATATCTTGGTAAAGAACTTAGAATAATTATTTATACTACACTTGAAATTTTCCTCTGAGTTCAAAATTACATAATAATTTAAAAGTACCCCCAACTCCCACAAATGATAATAGACAAATCAGAGACATTAGTGGAATATCACCTACCCCTGTGGAAATTCCTCTGGTCGGTGGTGACAATGAATAGTGGGTTTCCTCATGTTCTAAACCAAAACACAGGGAAATCTCAGGCTGGAAGCCTCATGCCAAGCATGGAAGGGCAACACACCTTAGAATGTGAGTCAAATGACTATGTTCATATGAAACAACTCAAGCCATTTTCTAGAAGAGTTTTTCCAAGGAGATCTGGTAGAAATGACACCTTAATCAGAGTAGGACTGTCCAAGTCACATGAATCGGTAAGTCCCAGTTATCCATGGATGTGGACAATATGTCAGCATAACAACTGAATCAAAGAAAGAAAAGGGAAAATAATTATTAAACAGATGGGTGATAAAAAGGAAAAAAAATTAATGCACAAAGCCTTAATCTGAAGATAAACAAGAAGTTGCCCTCCAAAGTCAAGGAAATCAAATGAAATAAATCTACAAATGCTGCTGCAAACATACACCGAGGCAGCTCCTTTGAAACAGTAGATCAGTAAAGGAATGTGTATATATACAATATGGGAAGGGAGGGGAATATTTATTTGAAGTGAGAGAGAAGCACACCTTCTATGGATGATAAGACAATGATTACTTCGGTGACAATCAAGAAATAAGATGAGAAGTCAGTAAAATTCTGTGTTCCCTCACTTACCTTCACTGGATTAAGTAAGGAAAATGAAAGCAAAACACATTTTATAAGATAAAAGCCCTTTACCTATCCCATACCACCATGCCCAGCTGGAAGGATATAGCCAGCTAGCAACTGCATTTCTCTTTCATTCTCAAAATGCAGTTTACACAAAGTTCATTGTGAAACTTTATAAAAAAAATAAATCCCAATGAAAAGCTAAATTCTGAACAAGTCATAGTTAAATAAGAAGTTAATGCATCTATCCCTCCAAAGAAATAAATGAAAACAGGAAAGGTTTCTTCTTTAATGGATCTCAGAGATAAACACAGACACTGTCATTAACCCATGGGATTTATAAAAGAAATTTTGATTCTTGCTTTATTGAAAAGGATCTAGTTCCAGCATACTCTAAATTCTAATTAAACCAGGAAAAAAGTTTTTCAATGAACAATGCAATCATATTCGACATTCTATTTCGACACAGACTCATAGGCTCATAACAACTGAGTCAAAGAGAGAAAAGGGAAAATAATTATTAAACAGATGGGTGATGAAAAGAAAAAAAAATTAATGCACAAAGCCTTAATGGAAGCCAAGCAGCAGTGAAGATAAACAAGAAGTTGCCCTCCACAGCCAAAGAGCATAATACCCAGGAAATCCAATGAAATAAGTCTAAAATACCTACTGCAGTTAATATGAACTTAACATCCTAGTGCCAAACAAAATATTAAAGCAAGTTCTCTATTTTTAGGGCTTTATATCTTGGTGCTTGTATAATGAATCAGGATGTGTCTTGGCAAACTTGCTGGCAGCCTGGAGGATAAATTTGTTTTTCTACCAAAAATAGTTGGAGTCGCCCAAACTATGGAATGGACACAAAGTGATCTGAGTACTTGAGGAATTTGACTCAGTCACTGAATCAGAAAGGTCAGTCAGGAGCCCAAGACTCACAGACTGACCTTGTCTGTTCCATAAGAACCTGCCAGAATATTTAATTTAAAAATTAAACCAGTGTTGTGGGGAGAGGGAGGGTGGAGAGCAGACGGGAGCATGGGGGACTGAGGTGATGGTGCACTGGGGATATGGTGATGGGGAATCCATGGGGATTACAATTGATATCAAATATATATAAATAAAGGAAATAAATAAAGATTAAGCAGTGTTTTGTTGAGGTTTGAAAGACACATTATACAGATCTGAGAAAACCTGGAGCATTTCAGAGCTGAGACCTTTCCAGGCTTGTGGAATGAAGCCCACAGGTTAGACAGGTCAGGACATCCCACAGAAGAGCCTCCAAGAGACCGGGCAAACGTCTCCAGCATCTGAAAGACTTGCACTTCTTCCCAGACACACTTTTTCCTTCGGTCACGGGGACTCGCCATTGCCTGATGTGTTTCATCTCTGTGTCAGGCTATCTGCAAACCGCAATGGAAGAGGCTGCCTGGGGCATCGCTCATCCTCCAGGTCTCCGTCCCCTCCCTTACAAAATGAGCGGGCGGTTCTCAAAGGTCTCTGAGGTTGTCTTCAGTACTAAAAATAGAATCACAAGAGCAGTTCTAGATTCCAGTCTCAGAGGAATTAACCTTGGCCTTCCCTGGTCTTGGCTGTGGGTGCTGACAACCAACATGCTTTTATCTGGCCAAATCTCACAATTGAGTCTGGTTGTTCAAAGATGGACAGACGGTCGCCCCAAAAGCTCTTGGGAAGCCAATAACCCTGTCACCATAATCGCATAATGCTTGTAGGAATTTACTTTTAGAAAATAATCAGCCATATAAACTAGAGGTCAGTGAACACCACTGAAAATAGGAAATGGTCCAGTGCAAGGAGGGAGCTTCTTGGAACTCATTCAAGGGAGAAATCTGGTACCTTTCAGGGGGCAAAGTGATGACAGAATAGAAGGAATTTCTTGGGTTTAAGTTCTGTGGAAGTTTGTTACAGACCTGTGTTTCTGAGCTGAGGCATGAATATTTGAGCTAAGAAATTGTTGCTCTTGATAAATAAATGATAAATGCCATCCAGACAGTGATGTTACCTAGATAGTTTACCAGTTGAAGAAATGATGATAGCCAGTATTAACTATTTACAACATGCCATGTCTTGGTCTAGGGTCTTTGCATGAATATTCCAATAAAATCTCCTCTCAACCTCAAAAAAATGGGTTATTACCCCCTTCTTGTGTGCTCTAACAGCTGAGGAAAATGACCACAGCAAAGACATATCATTTGCTCAAGACTCAGAACCAGAACTCAAACCTGGGAAGCTAGTTTCATTTTAAATATAGCTGTATGACATATAAAGGGACGTCAGTCCCTTTACCTGTTTTTATTTAGTCTTTTAAACTAAATTCCAAGCAAATAAAAAAGTTACAAAAACAGGACATTTGAACCATTTGAAGGTAAGTTGCTGGCATTCCACCTCATTACCTCCAATAACTTTAGCAGTTACCCTGTGGCCACAACACAGCCAGCAAGCAGAAATGAACATTGAAGCCTTGCTACCACCTCACCTACAAAGCCCACTGAGCTTCACCCATCTGTCCCATTAGTGTCTCTTCTTGCAAAAGGAGGCAGTTCATGACCACAGGCTTCATTGAATGGCTGTGGCTATTTAGTTCCCTTCTGCCTGCAATAGCTTCTGGATCACTGCTTGATTTTAATGATCTTGGCTTATTTTGTGAAGATTACAGGATTATTCTTTTAAGAAGGGCCCTCAATTTGAGAAATGATGTGTGTTCTCACTGTACTTACTAAGGTGGCCTGTAATTTCCATCTGTTCCATGACTGTTGATGTTCACTGGAGAAACCAGACAGATCCACCTGTGGAATTACTTATCTTTCCTTTGTAATTGATAAGTAATTTATTAAAAGTTATTTTGAGACTGTACAATATCTCATTCCTCAAAAAAACTTCCACATTCTTTATTACATTTATTCACATTCTTGAATTATTTATGTCATTATAGACTCATATTCTATTTTAGCAATTGGGTTATAACCTGACATTATCTTTTGTGGTCAAAGTATCCCAGATCTGGCCCATAGGAGACCTTTTAAGCTAGCTTCTATGTAGCTGTGGGCAAGTCATAGATTTTCTGAGCCTTTGTTTCTCACCTATAAATCCAGCAGTATGGCTCAGAGCATCTCTTAGGTCTTGTCCAAGATGAAAATTTAATGGTGTTGCCCATCCACAGTCAAAATTTCCAGACTTGCCCAATGATAATTCTTCGTTGGTGGAAACTGAACCACTGTTGCCTTAGCAGCATCTCAGAAGGCTAATTGTGGTCTTGCTTGGGTATTCCAGTTTCCATTTGCTAACTAAACTTTTAGCTCAAGTTTACAAGGGTTTCCAAGCAACTTTGCAGAGTTCCAGCATTTTCCATTGCCCCTCAACTCTTTTCCCTATTCTGATTCCCAGACATAAAACAGAGACTGCTTTTAGCTTAATAGTCATCTGGCTTGGGTCACAGTGAAAGATTTCAGGAAACAGAACCCAGGACAATTTCAGAAAGAGCAGAGAATCTTGAGTTTTACCCAGATACTCTTAGTAGAATTGCTGGACCCTGGATAGAAATCTATAATTCCCGAGACAGCAAATTTATCTCCAAAGAAAGAGTTCCTAGAAATACTATTTGAGCAGAGAACCAAACTGTGGTTAATTCATTTTTTGAATTCCAAGAAAAATGCATCTACATCTACCCATACAAAGTTCATGTTAGTCTCCTCAGTGACACTGAACTCGGTGGCTTAAAATGACTCTTGGGTAACAAGTTCAAAAACTAAGCAGTGTGTCTGGTAACAAAGCTGCATCATGGCCGAGTCTGCCAAACTCAAGTTGAAGGGCTCCATTAATCTTTTCACTCTGGGAGTCTAACAGAACATATGATCTACCTGTAAAATAAATGAACACAAAAGAAAAACAATGAACGTTTCTTTCCATTTGGCTTGCTCTCATTCCTTGTACTTGCTGGAATCAATCAAGCCAATTTGACATTGGTATGCTTGGTAACTAGCGTCAATCAAATCACTTTTAGTATTTCCAACCAGCTGTTAATGTGGCTAGTACCATTTACTTAACCAAAGTCAGTTTCCACAGCAGTGTCAGACGTGAAACGGATGGTTCCTTATTATCACTGTAAAATGTCACCTGGAGAAAGGGTCCTTTTGTCTATCATTTTTGTTGTATAACTGCAGTCTCTCCAATACCCTGTTCTCTTGTAACAGATTACAGAAGGTAAAGGGTGAAAAAGGTTGAAGTTTTGCTATTCAAAGTTCCCAGCAGCATTGGTCTTGCCTTTGAGCTTGCTAGAAAAGCAAAACCTCAGACACTTCTTCAGAGCTATTGAATCAAAATTTGCATTCACAGGATCCCCAGGAAACTGATGTGTATACCAACATTTGAGAAGCATTAATACAGAATAATTAACTTCGAGGAATTTAGTTCAAGTGAAATAAACATTCCCAATTTTTCCCTATTCATTTGGGAAGGACAGATCCTCATGTGATACCATTTTGGTCTTAGAATTTATTATCCCTTTTTATGTAATAGTGTTTTTTATAATCCTGGATAGGATTAAGACAACCAGGTATATTAAGCAATATCACTGCTGTGCCAGTAAGTTGGTGTTCTGGAAGGGTGAGTCCCATTTACATTGATAACCAGATTCTGATTGCCAGTATTGCATAATCAATTTTGAGATACCAGTGATGTATGGGAAGTTCCATTAAACTTAATAATTTACTTTGATAACTTGCTATTAACTTCTGAGAACCACCGCTGAAACAAAACCTCTTTTTAAAACCTCTTTTTATTTAAAAGTAAAACCTCTTTTTGGGTCATGGCCATTCCTCAAACCTATTCAAAATGAAGTGACATCAACCTAGACTTCCTAAATACCATTTTCATTAGACCATGCTGCTCCTCTTGAACCTAAGAAGCACCCCTATTAATTTACTGACCGCCTCTCTAGCCTTCTTTTCCTGTTTTTCAAAACTGCGTCATTTCTCATACCCCATATATCCCACTTCATCTTCTAACTCTCCTTAATATGCACCCTATTGCCCACTTCTGCTTCCTGCAAACCATCAATTCTTGAGAGCACGATTGAGAAAGCATGTTAGTCCAGTTGTTGCTGGCATCCATCTCCTAACAATGAGGGACAGAACTGTCACAGGACAGAACTGTCACAGCAAATGACAGATGGAAAGCGGAAAGAATATGGGTGTAGAAAGGAAAAACATGAGTTGCTGGGCCAACCTCTCCTGAGTTCACCCTTTTTATGGCCTTTCTATTACATAAGCCAATAAATAACCCAAAAATACCTGCAACTGAAAGCAAACCTAATAGTGAGCCAGGAAGGCAAGTTTCTTGATGGAAAAATAAGCCATGCCATAGCACTTTGAACCCCAATGAGGCTATCGCAATCACAGACTGTAACAGTTTTTACTAATCCTGTAATCCCAGGAAGAGAGAAACTATTTGGAAGGATATCACAAAGTTATTGATCATAACAATGATGGGTTATGGTAGTTCAAAGTCTCACTGAATCTTAGATGTGCAAAGGATCTTAATGGTCTTATAACACCACTTCCTACCAAAGGAATCCATGAGTGGTAATTACCCACCCCTTAAGGTGAATGGGGATTCATGTTCTCCCAAGGCAACACATTCTATTATTTTGACTTCTTTATGACAAGCTGAAATATGCCTTCCTGTAATTTCCAGGCATAGTCATAATTCTCCTCTTTTAAATCACAGGTTAAAAAAAAAGATTTAGAATTATACAAAAATATTGATCATGCTCTTTTCTATGTACCTTATTTTCATGTTTCCAGATCTCTCACTTTCTGTCACCTATAGAGAAGACAGAGCCCAATCCTTGCACACTGACATCATCCCCATCAGTCTATTTCTTTGCACCTACTATGCAAAGAAAATCTAAATTTTTCTCTAACAGGACCACAAGAATATAATATTAGTTAAGCTAGCACCGATTTCTGAATCAAATTTCAGTGTTTTAATTCAATAGAAATTTATTTCTCCCTCGCAAAGATTAAAAAGAAGGGTTCTGACTGGTGATGACTCAGGACCCCCGGATCTCTCCATCATGTGGCACCTGCCTGGCTTCAAAGCTACCATGGAAACAGAAAGAACACAGAGGATGTGGCAAAAGGTCTGGGTATGGTTCAGGACTTAAATTGGTTCACATCACTTCTGCTCCCGCTCACTGGCCATATGCTAAACCTGACCAAAAAAAAAAAAAAAAAAAAAAACATGACCGAGGATGCTAACCTGGTGAATAGTCAGTCAATCCCCACCACAAACACCATAAGAAAACATCTGTCTAAGTGTCCGGGTATTTTTAGAAATCCAAATTATCCATAAGGACAATTACAGATTTGTCTAACTTGGAAAAGAGAAAAGTGGAGCCCTATAGGAAAATAGACATGGCAATACATTCATTATATTCCACAAAAATAGAAAATGTTTAGGCATGAAATGGGGAATACCAGAAAGAAGAACGCTTCCAAAAGTTTTCTTAAAGAGTATATCAAAAAGAACTCATTTCTACTAAAGCATAGTAAAAGCATTAGTAGGCTAAAAGTAAAAATACTTACATTTAGAAAAGATCTTCTGTTGCCTGAAATATTTGTAAAGAACAGCAATGCTATACTGTATTGTTTTCATATCATTGTTCATTATTTAATAAAATGAAGTCAATTATAAAAGGTCAATTGCTAGACTTGACTGTGAAAATTAAAGCTTCTGTAGGTCAATAAACAGTATAAACATGAAAAAAAAATTTGCAGTGATTGTGACAAAGCTAAATTCCTAAAATATAAAGAACTCTTGCAAATAATGAAAAACAAATAACTCTCATGGAAAAAAGAACATGATTAGACAAAATGTAAATTATCTGTATAAGATAGCTTGAGTCAGTGGCAATCAAAGCAAAAAAGGGAGGAAAGTCACCCACTTTTATTGATCAAGTGAGTAAACCTTTTTTATTTAAAAGTTAGCATCCATGTTGACAATAATGTGCTAAGCCAAGCCTTCTCAAACAGAATTGTTTGACATAGGTATGAAGAGGCTTACAGTTGCTTTCTGACCCAGAAATTTCCTAGTTGATAATTTACTTTAATGGTATAATCAGAAAAGATCACAGAAATTTCCATGCAAGCATGTTCATCATAGCATTGTTTTTAAATATGAAAATGATATATCTTAAAATTACTTAAATAAATTACAGCACATTTTTAAAAGAGAATGCATGCATCCATTAAAAGTCACAGTTTGAAAAATATTTCCTTTCCTACAAAGGAAAACATACTGTAAGATGCTAGTTTTATATAGCATATATTTAATAATATATAACTCATAGTTAGAACAGAATGCTTGATGAAGAGAAAACTGCTGCAATTTTCTGAAACAAACCAAATTCTAATTATGTGTACTTGGTATGTATTTGTTAGAGATGACACCCACCTATAGTTTCAGTTTTCTTCAAACCTCAAATTCTTCTTCATAGTCTCAGAGCCTAGTAGTTTGGTGTTTGCTTTATATCTATAATGAAGAGGAGCTAGTCAAGTGGATCCTCCCAGAATAAAGAGGTTTTTGCTCCCAAATCACAAAAGCTGGAAACAGAAACTGCCAACAACCTTAAAGGATAGTTTATTTTGCTTAAAAGAAAGAAAACAACAGATTTAAGTTATTTAACAATTTGGAAGGGTTTCTCTCTTCCGAGCCCATTTAAACAACGTGAAGGCCCCCTGTAGCTTACAGCAACTTTTCTGGCTCCAATAAGGAAATCAATATATAATCTTTGTGACAAATGGATTTTTCCTTCTTGGAGTTTTAACCATCTAGGGCAAAAGCATGGTAAACAAAGGTCATCTTTTGCCGGTCATTGGCTGAGAACAAGGCACTCCCTAGAATGCTTTGCTATTGAAATTCAGTCCTTTTCTCTGTGAAATGAGTCATAATCTACCTTGGGGAACGCTGTGAGAACCCCTAATCAACACTGGCACCGAACACTGGATACACCATGTAACACATGCATTGCATGTTGGATACAGATAAAACACAGGTTAACACTTGCACGTGTGTTGGATATAATATGCCACTCAGGTGTAACACGTGCACAGTGCCTGACACAGGGAGTTTCCTTCCATATTCCCCACACTCATCATTCACAGCCTCCCCCAAATGTCTTCACACCCTTTTCATGTAAACAAAGAAAAAAAAAACAGGAATGTAAAACAAAATGCTAGTGCAAACAGCCAGTGCATTCTACATTGTCTTCTTTGAACTCTATCACTAAGTGTCCCCCCTCCAACCAAATTTTCAGGCAAGTACCCAAAATGTAAACAAAGGAAATTGATGAACTGATTGTTCCTGAAGCAGTTTGCTTAAAGTTCTATTTGTGAAAAATAACTTAGCAAAAGGCAATCTAAGCATCTCTGCAGCTCCCAGGTGGTTCTGGAATAAAGTTCTGGGAATTGTGTTTTCCACTCTGTGCGAGAAGGGAAAGCGGTGGCACTTTCACTGGCTCTATCATTTAAAGCACCTTGGAATTTGGCAGCATGGACCTTCTCTGCATGCGAGGAAAGCCCCCAGGGCGAAGCTGAACGCACCACCTGTCTCCATTAGATCTGGCAATATATGGAACCATTTGTTCCTCGCTGTTCTCAGCACAAAGCTAAAGATATTTTCAATGTAAAAAAAATAGTAAGGTACCATTCAAATGATGTCTCCATTTCTATCTAAACCAAGCTCCTCACACCCATTTTCACTTTAAGGGAAAAAAATCTGATTGCATAAACTGGTGGCTCTACTGCTCAGACCAGACAGAGCAATCTGGAAGGTTGCTCTCATCCGAGACCATTTGAACAACGTGAAGGGAACCAAGGGGATGATGCTAAGTGAAATGAATCAGAAGGACAAAGACAAACACAGGATAGGGTCACTTAAATGTGGAGTACAGAGGAAAAGAACAAAAGGGTCATATCAAACCAAACCAATAACAAATTCTAGAAATATAAATGGAGAATTGAGGCTTCTAGAAGTGGAGGGAGAGAGGAAGTCCAGTGAACTATGGTGGAGGATGATGGGAGCTTGGGTGCTGGGTGGGGTGTGGTGACATACACCTAAAGGGTGTGAGCCTATACCTCTAAGTCTTACACAATACTGTAAACCAGTGTCACCTCAATAATAAATAAACAAGTGCTTATCACAAGTAAAATAAGTTCTGTAGTAATGTATGGAAATGGATGTGAACTGGATTTATTGTTGTAATCATTTCACAGTGTATACAAATAACTGAATCGTGTTGCACACCTAAAATGAATGCAATGATAACAATTATTTTTTTAAAAGGAGGAAAAATATTGTGTTCTATCTCTGAACAGTCTCAACCCAATTCCCCCCAGTAATAATGGTGACCCTATGTTTCCCAACATAACTTTGAACTTTTCAAAGTCCTCCAGCTCTTTGACTGAAAGAGCAAGGTATTCCTTACATGAATTATCACCTCTTTAATGAAGACATGAGGAGAACCCAGCTTTACCCATGCCTCTCAGAGTCCATTCTGGTGTAAAAAGCTTGGTGCTTCAGAAGAAACTTCAGAAGAACTTTTTAATTTCTTTAACTATGAAGCTTTATCTTTGATAGTTAGCACCAAATAATGAATGATATGCCATTATATTTTGTGACACATCTAGAATTTACCAAGCCCTTTCACATATTAGATTCAATATTATGAAATTCATGATAACTTGGCTGTTTTTGTCTTACTAAAATAGTAATTTCATAGAATTTGACCTAATATTGTACAACTTTCAGGCTTCTTCAGAATAAAAGATCTAAGATCTTAGATTTATTCCAGGTCTAGGAAAAGTACAAAAAAAAAGCAGAAATAAATGTAATTATGCATGAGTTTGCAGAGAACAAAGCATAAATCACTTGGCTTAGCCACTCAGGTACAATTCCCAGAGTGCTCCAAGAAAAATAACCAAAAAAAGGAGAGAGGGAGGAAAGAAATGGTAAAAAGTGGCTCTACCTTGCCTCTTATTAGCTTTATGGTTTTCTAACCAATGGTTTCTCTCTGTTGGTAACTTAGCTACCACAATTTCCAGGGATAGGCCCTTACTTATTTCAGCCCATTTTCCCCATTAGAATACATGTTTAACAGCCTCCTTTATGCTTTTTTATAAAAAAAATATTTTATTTTTTTATGCATACAAATACTGGGGTATAGATCAGAGGTGTGAGGGGTTGGGCGATGAGAGTATTCACCAGAGACAGAGTGGGAAACAGAATGGACAGAGCTACTGAACTATACTGCTGAGGGGAGCAGTGGGCAAGACAGGAGAGGTCTGCTGTGCCATGTGGGTCCCCTCCATGGCCGGGATCGAACTGGCACTGCAGTGACTGCGGATGCTTCATAGTGCGGTGCTCAACCCCCTGCACCACCAGGGAGGCCCCTCCTTTAAGCTTTTTATGTCTTAATCTTAAAGAAATTATGGAGGTTTGTTCATTTATTAAATTGCTTCTGCTAATTTCTACTTTTCCTACCAATCTCTTTTTAGCCACATGGATTCTTTAATTGGATTATGTATTGTCTTATAATGGTGTTGTAATAAAATCTTTCCATGCAAATTTCCCATCACTGCTACTGCCTGCCCCCTCCTGGAGGGCAGATTTCTAGCATTGGAACAGTATGAACATTTCCGAGACTTCTTTTGGTCCCAACCCGGAAAGCACTAGCTGCCAAAAAAAAAAAAAAAAAAAAAAAAAAAGCTGTGTGGGATAACCGTATTCTAGCAGTATGCTACCCTATAAAGTTGTTAAGTTTTAGGGCTTAAATTTAACATTTGGTTTAACAAAAACCTGGCTGTTCTTAAGAAGACACATACAATTCTGCTTCTAACATCATTGTATTTGGCTTTTTCTCTTTAATTTCAGAAGAAACTCATAAACCCATTAAGTTGGATCAACTGTGGCTGATACATGAGGTCATTTCTCTGACGGATTCTAAAAATACAAAGCATAAGGCTTCGGTATTTATCAGGGTCTTCAACTTAAATTCTGTTGCTTTTGCAGCATCACTCCTTCCCTCAGAGTACAAAGGTTACAGACAGAACTCAAGGTGGCCCTGAGTCCCCAGGGGTGGAGGGAGTGGGGTGCAGGGCATCAGTCAAAGTCTTGCCTCTGCTGTTTACTGAAAATGGCTTAATAAAAGATGGAGGAGGCCTCCCTGGTGGCGCAGTGGGTTAAGCAACGCACTAAGAGGCAAACCGCAGCCACTGCAGCACGAGTTCGATCCCTGCTGCCGGCCAGAGAGGGGACCCACATGGTGAGGCAGACCTCTCCTGCTGTGCCCGCTGCTCC
>JAGFMF010011395.1:8142844-8192777 GCA_019455555.1 Galemys pyrenaicus | reverse complement strand
AGGAAGGAAGGAAGGAAGGAAGGAAGGAAGGAAGGAAGGAAGGAAGGAAGGAAGGAAGGAAGGAAGGAAGGAAGGAAGGAAGGAAGGAAGGAAGGACCATAAAAGAAAACACTATATTTGGTAATCATGTGTAACTCTCTAAAGTTCAATGCCTCAATCTGGATCCTGCCCTTTGCTTAATGACGTAAGAAATAAGAAAGTAGTTTTTTTAGCTGTTCAAGGAGAGAAAGGAGTAGTGAACAAGACAGGCGCAGAATATCTGTCGTAGGGTCAGCACAGTACCAGGTCAGCCTGTTCAGGCCACATGTAAGTGAACAAACATACTCAAACAGCAAAATCCCAAAGAGCACTCATGCAGCTGACACCTTTCCGGGGAGCAGCCCTGAGGGGCTGTGAGGAAGCAGCAGAGGAGCTCTCAGATTCTACTAATTCTGCAATTTTTTCTCTTTCTGTTAAAACCTAGCAAGGCTCATAATCCACCCTTCCCACACGCGCGCGCTCACACACACACACACACACACACACACCCTCCACAAGTATGGAGAATACATTTCACACCAAGATGATGTCATATGCATTCCACAAATACTCCCCACAGGTCCACAGTGTGCCAAATGCCAGGGGCAGGAGGGAGCAGCGGCAGCATTATCACACCATGCAGCTTCCCAGTCAGCAAATCAACACGAGAAGCCTCCGAAAGCCTAAGTGCAATGCGGAGAGCTAAAATAGATGTCCGGAAGCCCCACAGAGCTCACAACAGCCCACAACTGCCCTGAGCAACATCAGCATGGGCCAGGGCTCCACAGAGAGCCCGCCACCAACTCTACAATGACAGAAGAGGAACAGGAAGACATTCCGAGTTTTCTCGGTAGAGCCCAAAACTACAATCTACTCGTCTCCCCTGGATTCCTAGACAGACTTCCTGCAGTAAGTGCGGCACTGGACCATAACGGCTCAGATCATTTTAAGGCAGAACGAGACCAGCAAATAGAGAGACATGAAGGGAACTTTAGGCAGTGGCAAAGACGGGTTATTCATCTTCCTGGGAACTGACCTATTTCTCCAGCTACTCCACAAGCCACAGAAGACCCTATTAGCTTTAAGGAGTGGTGAAAACCAGAAACAGCCAGCAGAGCCTTTGTGTGATATCAGGGCCCAAAAGTCCTCTGAGCTCTCACTAAGGACAGAGGAGGCGGTGGATAACCTCGGTCAAAGGATGGCAGCTGTGGGGACCGAGACACAGGCCTAGCTGAGGCCAGAGCAGGAGGGAGGTCTGACAATCCACATCAGCCACGGCAATGCTGGAAGCCCCCAGGCTGTGACCAGGACACACAGGTTCAGTCTTTACAGCTCTCAGGCAATGGCCTTGATCCCTCACCAGAGGGAAAATGGCACAATCACAAAATCCCAGGCCTTGTTCTCCCCCCACCCCACCGCACCCAGCTTAGTCAAATCCACTCCCAGGACAAGAAGAGATGGAGACATATCAGATGCTGCATCACAGTTATGCTCTGTCATCTAATGGCAGTTTACAGAAGCGGGGCACGGTGCAAGCACTCTCGGCTGCAAGCACAGAATGCTATCAGAGCTGCCGGTTAGCCCAGTGGGCTGTGTTTATTCTGTGAACTGGGGATTTTCCACAGTGGTGCCATCAGCTCTGTGCTTTACCAGAGAAATATGTGAAGGGTCTATCCAGAGAGCATCTACTTCATTTTAGGGCATAAAGTGTCTAAACAACACCTGTCCCCCGTTCCTTTAATCCAGCTTTCTGCCCCTCGCTGGGAACTGTCATGTAAACACCAGCTGGAAAGATGAAAGACATCCTCTAAGAGCTAGCTGCCATTTCTGACCCATCCTGGACTCCAGCATCAGCTCTCCGGCCCTTGGTGAAGGAAGTGTCTCAAGAAGCAAGTGGCCAGAATGGCATGGAAATGATGCAAAATGAGGAAGAGCAGAGAGATCTGGAGGAAGAAATGAAGTCTTGAAAAGAAACTAGTCCTTTTCAAATGTTTCAAGGGCTCATAGATGGAAGAGGGATTCTCATGTCGCTACAAAGCAAGGAAAGAACTCGAACAAAAGCCAAAGGGAAGCCATGGGGAAAGGCAGAGACTTCATGTAGACCAAATGAAAAACTATCTGATGACTAGCGCTGTATAAAAACAGAGCGGGTTACCTGTGAAGGCTGTGCCTGACTCACTGATGGGGCTGATTCAAGTTCAGTCCCAATTATACGAGCATAACTATCCCGGTCCATTTTAAGCTCTGTTATTTCGTGATTTCCCATCACAGTGTGTCAAGGCTCTGCTAAGTCCACCCTAAAAATACCAACTCAAGTTCGAGCTCCAAGTTGCTTCTGGCCTTTTACTTATCATCTATCCATTTTCTAAATAAAACTTTTATTCCCTGTACCATTTATCTGGGAGAGAAGCATGAACTGCTCTGGGACACTATTTCGATTGAATAGTTATTTATCTTTTGTATATCAATTACCTTTTATGGATTTTACCTCTACTACCAGACAACAGTTTCTTGAAGACACCAACATCATCTTATATTTCTAGAACTAGCCCATTGCCTTGCCCATTGCTGATTCCCAACCTGTGGTTTATTCTCAATGCCCATTCTGCAAAAACTGTAGATCTAAGTATACATTTCTTGTGTGCATAAATACAAGAAACTTTGTGAGTTCTTTCAGATGTCTGTTCCTGATTTATTTCATTTCCTGATTATACTCAGTTATATTTTGGTTTTATTGAGCTAAATATTTCTCTCAATTAAAATGGTATTCTTCCACAACATATTTTTAGAGAAGGGGAAAAAAATGAAACTTTTAATTAAAAACATCTTTAACCTTTCTTTCCATCACAAAATAAAAGGAATGGTTCAGCAGCAGAAAATGTCATCCAGAAAACCAGCCACATATGAAAGGATTAATTTTTCTCATGGTTGAATTAAACAAGTGCAATTAACACTATTGATTTATTCTCCCACACAGAGGTCTTTATGTGACTATTCAAGTTCAGGGCCAGTAACAAATTAAGGTGACTTTCAATATGAAAGACCTTAAGAACTTTTTCAGCCCTTTGGCCTTTATGTGCAAGCTTGCTGGACACGGCTCCTCCAGAAACCATGACCTATTAATATGCACATCTCTTTCCAAACACAGCCTTGGATGTATGTGTGTGTGTGTGTATTCCCAAGGTCAGTGGGTATTTCATATCCTTATGTTTTGGAGAAGGAGCCAGCTGCATTCCAACTAAGAACTTGGAATTCCCCTAAGACACTGCACTTGAGTATGCCACATACCAAGTCCTGTGCAGCTTGGATGGGAAACACCACAGACCCTCTCCATATGCTGCAAATCACTGTACGTGTAGTCAGGCTTCTCATAAAAGGTCATGTCCTGAACATTCCTGTGACTTCTTATGCACAGAAAACTTCACATGCTCTTTCCATCATGTGCACTTTCTAAGACATCACATAAATAATTAGCATGTACTAGGGACTGTAAAAGACTTTTCCCTTCTACCATGGGTTGCTTCTGAATGGGCAGAGAACAGGCATTACCTAGAGAAGCAAGCATGGTATGACCTGTTCTAACCCCCCCAAGGGCCGGATTCCACCATATAAACATCCTTCTGAGACAGCACATTCATCACAGGAGTTTGCCGACCTCAGGGCCCGGTCCCCATGTCATCAGCATGACGGGTGCTGCAGTCTAACTGGGGGCTGTCTCCACCACTGGCCCTTTTGAGGGGGGTGGGTTTCAAGGGTTTCTTTCCTGGTAAAGAGCCATGATTGCCTTTTCTCTAGTCAAGGCTACTACCAAGTAGCTCTGCAATCTAACCTCAGAACTCTACCCCACCACTGCCCCCCCCCCCCCACAAATCAGGGCCTGAAGAAAGCCAGAAATATGAAGTTTCCAACTCCATTTATCCACAAGTTGTACTTTTTTACCCCTATCTTATCAAAGAGAAACATGTTAAATTCATCACACAACTAGATGTACTGAGTGAGCATGTGTTAGTTGGGGGGAGGGGGGCCCTGACAAACCCAAACTGTGGATTGTATTTATCTGTTGTGACAGGTGTTTTCCATGCCCCCCTCCCCCATATCCACTGCCCAGCTTTCTCCACTCTGCTCTGTGGCCCAGATGGGCCTGGCCTTGGTTCTTGTAGCTGCCGTCCTTGGACTGAGACTCCCCACGGCCTCCTCTGTCCCGAGTGAAAGCTCAGCAGGCCCTCAGCCTTGATGTAACACAAAGGCTCTGCTGGCTAAGTTTCTGATTTCCACCACTGCTTAAAGCTAATAGGGTCTTCTGTGGCATGTGGAGTAGCTGGGAAAAATAGGTCAGTTCCCAGAAAGTAAAATGGGTTTTGTTTTGTTTTTTTAAAAGATATATTTATTTATGCATACAAGAGCTGGGGTACAGGCCAGAGGTGCAGGGCGGTGAGAGGAGTCACCAGAGACAGAGTGAGGAGCAGAACAGGCAGATCGGCTGAAACACACCGCTGAGAGGAACAGCGGAAGAGGCAGGAGAGGTCTGCTGTGCCATGTGGGTCAGCTCCCTAACCGGGGGTTGAACTCATGCTCCAATGGTGCAGACAGCTTCACAGTGCCGTGCTTAACCCCTTGCGCCACCAGGGAGGGCCCTGAAATGCGTTTCTTGCCCTTTGTCTGATTTCAGCTGGGGGCAGCCGTGGGAGGGCCCACAGGTGATGAGAAGGCAGGAATACCAGGCAGCCTTCCGCTGGTGGCTGGACGAGTTCCTCTGAGAAGCACACGTCCACCCAGTGTCCCTTCCAGCCCAGTTTGATGCCTTCCCTTTGGCCCTACAGAGTTAGAGGTTGTAGGCTCCCCAGAACTCTACCTTCTGTTTGTGTTTACCATCTGTACTTCAACTCTCCTGAACTGCATCGCTTATCAGGCCCAGCTTTCCTGCCCAGACTCCGTAACACTATTTTCAATCTCGCATTCTCCAGAAATGCACCCGCCTGGACTTCTACAAACCACGAGCACTAAGGAGCAGAGTGAGAGGAAAGAAGCCGCTGGTGATACACAGTTTATAAAAATGATTCATTTCTTAGTCACTGGATGGTTATCTTTCTGTAATTCTTTAGCCTTCCTAAAGTTTTTAATGTAACAAAAATCTCTGCTTAATTAAAACATTATATACCACCTCCTAGTCACTGTATCCAGTAGAACAAGCTTCTGCTTCCAAGACTAATAGCCCAGACATCGCTTTCTCCCAGCGTATGGTCTCATAACATAAACAGTGGCAATAAATACCAGTGTAACAATATAGATCATTATGACATCAGACAGCAATATTTATAAAAGGAATGGCCTACGTCTTTAGAATAACAGTAAAAACTGGCTCTGCCGAACAGCTGACTAATAGATGTTGAGGCTCTGAAGTGATAGGAGTTTGGAATTTAATACAAAAATTTTTCAGCTGTTTCTAAATAACTAAAAAACAACTCTCAGAAACCTGGGAGATCAACAAGCACTGAAGCATGTTCTTTCCATCAGTGTAAAGGGCTTAAAAGGCTCTCCAAATAACATCCTCCCGCCTCTGTATTTGAAATTAAAGACAAGCCAGAAGCTAGCAAATGTAACTTAAGCTGTGCAGAACCCATCTGAACAGAAAAGTGCATCAACATCCTCCTGACTAGGTTTCCTAAGAGCAAGATTAAGGGAGTGTTGAAAAACAACACTTGGCTTTGAAATCACAGAGAGTGGCATTTTGGGATGGATTCGTGAATCTCAAGATAACCTTACGCAGGGAATTTCCACCATCTTCTCAGATCATGTCTTTGCAACTCAGCTAGTCACCTCTGCTGAGAGCTCAGGCATCCCACATAATTTTGGGACTGGGATACCTCAAACAGATACCAACCTTTTTTTTTTTTTAAAGATGTATTTATTTTTGCATACAAGAGCTAGGGTACAGGCCAGAGTCCAGGGAGGTGAGAGGATTCACCAGAGATACAGTGGGGAGCAGAACAGGCAGACTGACTGAAACACACTGCTGAGGGCAGCAGCAGGCGAGGCAGGAGAGGTCTGCTGCACCATGTGGGTCCCCTCCCTGGCTGGCGGCAGGGATCGAACTCATGCTGCAGTGACTGCAGTTTGCTTCATAGTGCGTTGCTCAACCCACTGCGCCACCAGGAAGGCCCAGATACCAACCTTTTAAGTGACCTGGGCAGACACCAGCACCAGGAACATGGATTTTGCGGAACAAGTAGCTGAAGGTCCTATCCGGACAGTATCGACCATTCAGAGCATAAAATCTATAAATGATGTCAGTCCATGTTCCTTTAATCCAGCATTCTGCCCTCTGTTGAGCAGTCATTTAAATGTCTGTTTCAAAGACGAAGGACATCCTCTAAAATCATGTTTCCATTTGGACTCACTATGGATCACGTTACCAGATTTTAGGGATCCAGCCCTTAAAAAATAATCAGGGTGAATAACCAGCCCAAGTCCAGTGGGTAATGGTGGTATTTCCTTCTGCTTCTCAAACAAGCAGTAGTTCCTGACTAGAGGCTTTGGAGGCTGAGTCCATCTGCTTTCAAAGAGACAGATCCTCTCTATCAGGCGACAGTTTCACCCACCTCGCCTCATCATCTACAAGACCTACCTGGTCCTATCCTAGATTCACTAGGTTCATTCTCTCTCTCTCTCTCTCTCTCTCTCTCTCTCTCTCTCTCTCTCTCTCTCTCTCTCTCTCCCCCCCTCCCTCTCTCCCNCACTAGGTTCATTCTCTCTCTCTCTCTCTCTCTCTCTCTCTCTCTCTCTCTCTCTCTCTCTCTCTCTCTCTTCCAGCCTCCTTCTCTTCCTCCGTCCCTCCCTCCCTCACTTGATGTTCACCTTTAGGATTTGGCCACCATGCCACATGGAAGCCAAGCAGCTATGAAGAGGCCTATATAAACAGGAAGCAGGTTTTCACCTTCTGGACATGTGACCGTACCATCTTGGAAGTGCACCCTCCAGTCTTCTGTTGACCTGCCTCAGCTGAGGCATATGGAGCAGAGATGAGTCTTCCCAATCACCCCAGTTCAGACCGGAGATTCATTAGATATATGATTATTGTGCTAATCCTCTAGGTTTGCGGAAGATTCATTAATAGAAACTGATAAACACAACAGATGCTAAGACTCAGAAACTCTTGCTAGTAATTCCGGTAGGGAACTGTTACATATGTCCTCATCAAATGAGAGGACAGAGAAATAAGGATGAGGTGAATTCTATGGCTGTCATAGTTTTTAAAACTCTGGGAAGCTAAATATAACCCAAAGATGACCTGTGACCCTTCAAAGTTGAACATTTTCCTCCCTTGTAAGGGGTAGAAAAATTAAAAGAGGGAAGGTGACTGGGACTAGAGAACCAGACACCAGCAGGCACGTATGACACTGGCCCTTCACTTTATGATCTCGCAAGCATTTCCTCTTCCTTCCCAAGAAGCTTATTTTTGTTGGCAAGCTTGCTTATAGTCCATGCTTCTTCCTAGAAGGACATCAGATCAAATTCCAAAAGCACACATTCAATACCAGTCAAGGGGTGAGGGGTTGAAGCTCTAAAGCCTTAAGAGTTGTTTTCCTTGAAAACTATCTGGGATACCCTGACACTTGAACTTCCTGAAATTCTCCTTCAAGAACAAATGATCACACACACACACACCTTTATTTATTTACTGTAGTAGATTTAATTGTCTCTATCCATCTTTTACAGTCATGGTTTCACCGTATGTAGAGAATTATATTTCCCAATCTGCCTTTGTTATGAACACCTACCTCTAAGCTTTGATCCACGCCAAGCCATAGCCCCTCACCTACATCTTTTTTCCTTACATCAACCATCTTTCAAAGTCATATTCACATCTGTTCTCAAATTTAAAAACAATTCCCTGGCCACTGCAGCCCCTGTCTCTATTTGAGCTCTTACAGCTGCAGATGCTCATCTGGTATTAACACAGATCTGCCCATTCTCTGCCACTACTGATAGGTCCGTGGAGGGCAGGACCAGTCCTATTCATCTTTACACTCTTCCCACCATTCTATCTACACCCAGAGCCCCACTCGTCAATATCTAATCTTCTAAATTACCATTTATTGGACTAGTTAAATGCACTAAATAATATGGTAACTGTCCTCCTTGGAATATTTTAATTTTTACCAAGTGTCTAATCTTAAGAAATGAATCCTAGGCAACCTTCACCCTGAATCAGTCAGTTGGGATTAGTAAGGAAGCACCTGGGGAGAATGAGGGGCACTCCAAGTGGGGAGGAAGGTGTCCACAGCGGACGTGTCCAGGATGCTCTGTGTCCTGCTGTCACGCAGTGGGCAGGAGCTTAACGATCATCTAGTACAGACATTTATCTTGTATTTATTAAATATGAAGGCGTAGAAACTATGGAGTACTACCCTTCACTTCTACCAATGACGATAGTAAGACTCAGAGAGAATTAGTAAGAAACCCCAAAGCAGCTGGTGATTGGCAGAAATGACCTTGACCTTGGGTCTTCTGACTCATTTTCCAGCATTCTTTCCACTATAAAAACCTGGAGAACTGCTGTGTTTTCTCAGTAAGCACTCATCTTTGAAGTGTTTCAAACTGAACATTCAAATGATGTTTTTAAGTCAATTTTCTACCCTGAAGAATGACTTAAATTGCTAGATCTTTTCTTCTCAAACAAAAGAACAATAAAAATCCTTTTTTGCTCTCTAACTAAGAAAGAGGTATTCATGACTTGTGAACAGTTTGTTCAAAGGAGAAGGGGCTTCTTATCGGATCTCCGCATCGTGCACTGTCTCTGGGCTGCAAACAATGACCCAGACCAAGTAACTGGCATATTTGTAAAACTATATATAGAAGGTGAAAACTGATGCATGGAAACAAGCCCAGCCTTTGGGCAGGATGTATTGCATTTGCTTGAGAAATTGAGAAAAACAGAAGCCAAACGTGAATTAGTAGTATTTTTCTTTAAGAGGCTCGGCAACCATTCTCCCTCAGTACACCAGCAAATTCTTTTTCACTAGCTTGTGTTCCAGTTTCTAAGATGGAGTCTATCTTTCCACTGACCTTGTCAAAATAGGACTTTCTCATAACAAGAAGTAATAAAAGCGAGACCCTGGCCTAGATCAATAAGATCAGACAGGTGGACGGGCAGAGACGGCGCACAACAAATCCAAGTGATTTTTAAATTAAAAAAGGTAGCTCATAAGAAATGTGAGCTCCACTTTATTTTCAGTTCTTGCTCTATATTTTATAAAATAAAGAAAATGTATATATCTCATATGTATTGCATATATACATGTGTGTATACATGTGACTATATGTGTGTGCATGTGTGTACACATGTGTACGTGTGTGTGTATATAAGATAACCTAAAAAAGAAATTTAGTACAGTGCAAGTCAGGTCACTTAGTTTAAACCCCAGTTCTGCCACTGACTATGTGACATGAGAAAGTTACTGCAAACATTTTCTAGTTCAGTGTTTTTACCTAAAACATGGAATTGGTAACATTAGTGAGGCTGTGATGAGGAGTCAGTGAAATACAATTTAGGTACTTGGAGCAGTGTCTCACCTATAGTAAGCACTGTGCTGTAGCTACTATTATTATGACCTGTGAAGGCACAGACTTGTAACAGACAACTCAGTGTGGTCTCCCACTACCCACTCCTGCTTCTAAGAAGGGTACACTCTTGCTTGTCAGGTCAGCTCCGGGGTTTCTCCTGGTGTGAAGTTTGAGCCTGGGTGTGACAACATCCACTAGACAACCTTCAACCTATTTCTCAGGGAAGAGTCTATGCAGTGAGAGGGTCACTTTTAGGATGTGGGCACCCAGGGGCACAGAGCTTAACCTATGAGCTAGACAATACGTGCCAGAAGAAAGAGAAGCCATTTAGAAATGAGAGGGTAACAGGTAAGGAAAGGGAGAGACTTCAAGCAACTGCAGCATGTGGCATAATTGAAAAGAAAAGGAAAAATAATTTTAAGAACTTCCATTTAATCATCTTGAAGAGATCACAGTAAACACAGGAATTAATTTTTCGCAATTGTTTTTGACTGTTCCTTGAACAACTGAGACTGAACCTCATAGGAGCCTAGATTTAAAATGTCTTAAAACTGTAACGTGGCAAGTTATAGAAAAGCAATTTGGAGTTCACGGTTTCAGATTTAGAACAGATTATCACACAGCGCTATCACTGAGCAGAGCAGATAGGTTTCAAAAGGAGCTAAAATATTCCCAGGATAGATTTGTTACAATCCTTAAAAAACATTTTAGCGGGCCTCCCTGGTGGCGCAGTGAGTTAAGCAATGCACTGTGAGGCAAACCATGGCCACTGCAGCACGAGTTCGATCCCTGCTGCCGGCCAGAGAGGGGCCCACATGGCGCAGCAGACCCCTCCTGCCTCGCCCGCTGCTCCCCTCAGCAGTGTGTTTCAAGTCAATCTGCCTGTTCTGCTCCCCACTCTGTCTCTGGTGAATCCTCTCACCACCCTGCATTCTGGCCTGTACCCCAGATCTTGTATGTATAAATAAATAAATCTTTAAAAAAAAAAAAAAACATTTTAGCAACAGATATCCACAGTCATCAGAATGCCTGTCCTCCTGGATGTCAGACTTATCCCAAAGGAAAAGAAAGAAGTTTGTATACAGAAGATGCTCATGGCAATATTGTTCATAACAGTAAAAACTGGAAACACCCGAACCATCAACCAACCAAATTAGAGCATGCTGATTTAACAGAATTATATGACTTTATTTAAAATGATAATGTTGAAACTGGGAAGAAATTTCTGATATAATATTAAATGAGAAAAACCCAGCATACTAATGCTAACCCTGGAGTTGTCCACATGTAGCTTAGAAAAGGACACAGGTAGGGGCCTTCCTGGTGGTGCAATGGGTTAAGCAACACACTGGGAGGCAAAACTCAGTCCTGCAGCATGAGTTCGATCCCTGCCACCGGCCAGGAAGGTGACCCACATGGCCCAGCAGACCTCTCCTGTCTCCCCACTGCTCCCCTCAGCAGTGTGTTTCAGTAGCTCTGCCTGTTCTGCTCTCTGCTCCGTCTCTGGTGACTCGTCTCACCTCCCACACCTCTGGCCTGTACCCCAGCTCTTGTATGCATAAATAAATCTTTTAAAAAAAAAGGGACACAGAAAATATCAGCTATTTAAGATTATGAGCATTAGCATGGCTGATGTTTTTCAGACTGACTCCCTTGCTTCCTAGACTTTCAAAATGCCTTTATTTTCCTCAGCCTAAACAACTTTATAAGACTATCCATCTTTATGAGTTTATCCAACTAAACTAGTATCTGCAATTGCCCACCCAGTTTAAAGAGATCCGTCCTGAAAAACTTGTGAACTTATTTTTTTTTTTTTTTTTTTTGGTTTTGAAGCTTTAATTTTACATTCTCTGGTTGGATTCAGAGGTTTAGTAAAGACTTCCCAGCACATCTCTTTAAATAACAGGCCCAGCACTCCCGGAACACGAGCAGCGTGCAGGGAACAGGCTTTGTTGAGAGCTGTGTGATCCCTGCCACATAACTGGAAGATTAACTGCCGTTTAACATTTAAAGAACTTGCAGAAAAGGAATGAACAATAACGTCTTTAACATTCATTCACTCTTTTATTCATTTATCCCACAAATGAGCACCAACTCCATGCCACAGACCGTTTGGGGTAGAGATTAGGTCACAGTCCCAATTAGGAAAGAGAAACAGAGAAGGTAATTTTCATACAATGTGAGCAGTGTCTTGGGAGAGAACGTGGGGAGGCTGAGGAGGTGAACCAGCACAGCGCGGAGGACGTAGGGCAAAAGAGACAACATTCACTTCAGTCCAACCCTAACACACTCTGATCAATCATGTTCTTAAAAATGGAGAAATAGGCCCTATTCAGGCCCTGTGTTCTAGTTCCTAAGCCAAATTCTCTCCGACGCCCGGGCACTTGGGCAGATGGTATTCACCCAAACACAGCTTCAACTGCCCTTCCAGTAAAAGACACCACGAGAGTAATTTGCGGTACAAACCCTGCTCAGCAAACAGCAGATGAAGCGCTGTTCCCCGACTGCCCGCCGTGGACCAGACCTCATAGCAACAGCTCATGCAACCATTTGGATTTTCCCTATGACTAGATGAACATACACTCGCTCTCCATCTTGATTTGATTTTCATTTAGCTCTGCGAATGATGGCGGTAAAAAGCAGCCTGTTGTGGTTTTAAGTGAAAGGAAGCTATGGTCTGCTCTGTTCTTAGGGGTGGCGGAGGTCGTGCGCTGCATCTTTTGTCTGACATCCTATCAACAACTTGCTATTTTGACAGAAAGATTCATCTGCTCCAATTCTGATGATGTCCTATGGAGCCTCAGTGTGACAGGTGGCGAAACCGCACACGGCACAGCATTGTCAGAACCACTATCCATTATCAGGAGCCCTCACCTCTCGTGGAAAAGCCAACGATGGATGTTGCATGAGATGGAGGAGAATTTGAGAAGAAAGAAAGGTCAGCAGCGACCAATCTCCCTGGCAAATACCACTGATACAAAGCCCCTAACCTTGACACCTTCTTGTTTCAGCCTCTCCAATATAATTTTGGGAGAGGAAAAAAAATGGAAACTGCAGAGGTTCTCTACTTGACAGTACAGTTCTAACCCAGTTCTGCCTTGGTTTGTACTCCCCAGCTGAGCCCCAGCTCCAAGGTGTGAGCCAAGAATGTTCATGGAGGGATGAGGGATGCAGAGGCTTGGAAGACAACACAGAGAGAAAGAAGATAGAGGAGGCAGGGAGAGGGTGTGGCACACCAGCAACTGCTGGTAGAGAATGGGGGAAACAATCAGAATGGAGGAAGTCTGTGGGTGCTTTTCACAGAGTGTTTGTGGCCCAAGCAGGAGTGATGGAGGGTCCGGGGTCATTTCGGAAGACTTGGTCAGTCCAAGCGAAACCTTGTGATGCTCCTTCAGACCACTTACTGCGCCCCTCTGGGGACAAAGGAGTGGAAGAGACAGTCCCCTGGAAAGTTCCTGGGAAGCAGCCTCCCTGGGGACTTCATGCAGTTGTGCTTCCAGCACAGCCAGCTTTTGTGCAGGAACTGGAGTAAATTCCTGTCTCTTTCACTGAGCACCGGCTAACTCTGGCTTTGTTCGTGGGCCATGTTGTATGAAAAGTGCAGTATTAAAACTCCCGTGCGCGATGCTCATACTATGGAAGAAAAGTAAATCTGGTGACTGATGGAGGACACGTGCAGTAGCTGGTACACAGCCTATGTGGCATCAGCTTGCTCTTCCCCGCCCTTCCTCCTCCTCTTGCCCTTCTCTTTCTCAATGCCTCCTTCCCTCCCCAGTCCTGATCACAAAGAGCTGAATTATGATAAAGAAAGGTATGTAAATTTCCCAAGGTCAAGTGAATTCATGAATTTCTCTTATTAAGCTGAAATTATATGTATGGTATATAAAGGCTGAAAATACAAGCTGCTTCCCCCAAATATTAAATGCCCTAAGGACAACTACTGCAAAATAACAAGGAGACTGTCCTCCCTTTTTGTGATGACAGGATAGATGCTCAGCGCCGCCGCCCCCTGAACAAGCAGCACCTTTCTGCTCCCAACTTCTGTGCGAGCTACTCCTCCTGAGTGATATGGCAGTCTTCGCTTCTGATGCATCTGGAAATATTCTACTTAACTGCCACAACCCCAGCACATGTCGACCCTGCTGTGAAGTTTCTCGTCTGCCATGAGACACTGGAGTCTCGCTATTCGGGATACAGGCATGAGGACCCAAAGGCAGGAGCTTAAGACAAGATGCAGATGAGGTGGTGGTAGGCATGGGCCGCGGAGCGGCCGCCTGAGTGTGAGTTCTGCCTCTCTGCCTCGGTGACAGGGGCCTGGGCTACACGAGCTGATGGCCACTGCCAAGGCCCAGGCTTCTCAGCAGTGAAACAGGATAAAGAGTAGCAACGACTTCAAAAGCCTATCTTGCAGATCATACAAAAGACCTAGACTAGTACCTGGCAAGTATTTGTTCAACAAATTCCTAGAGTGATAATCTCTTAGCTTAAAGGTTTTTATCTTAACCCCTTTGCATGTCAATTTTTTGACTTTAAAATGAGGATAGGAAAAATGTCACCAGCTTCCTAGAACTAACATACTTACAAACTTGTATATGGTATGAGTTCAACAAATTGGTAGCTTGAAAAAAGGTTGTTTCTTGTGATTTCCATAACATTTTATTTAGAGCTCTATTATGGTATTTATCAAATTATGCTTTAATAGCATAGACTGATAACTCCTTGAGGACAGGGAATTATTCTTCTTATAAAAGGAAAACCAATTCAGCTGAGGGGGGAACTGAAAACTGCAACAGCAACCACAACTTACAAAATTGTATTATGACTCTCAAAAATAGAAAACAATATACCAAACCATGATATGCAAGACAGCTGGGATTAGATTCTTAATAATAGTGCTGTAAATAAGACCACAGCCAAATTATCCACACAGTTATATCTCCTGAAGATAAGAACACTGGTTGTTCCAGCAACTTCCTAGCTTACAAATTCTGACCAATCCCCGCCAAGATCATCCTTGACTAACTCCAGTCCAAAAAGAAGTCTACAGATAATCTTCCCTAACTACCACATGTTGAAGTGCTAAGCTCTCCATGGTGTAAGCTCTCCCTTATTTCTGCAAGCTAATAAACCTTAATTGGACTGACTCTTGTGGGTCCCGGTAATCTTTTTTGGTTGGGCATTAACATACCTGGGAAAGTCAAGGACTGGCACAGCACCTGGCAGTAAGCAGGCGTTTGATAAATTGTGTCTTGAACAAAAGATTGAAATAATGAGAATTGCTTTGTAACACATGAATTCTAAAGGTAATTCTAAGTAAAAAGTTTAAAATTTTTAGGAGACACATCAAGCAGCTTTATGAGAACGCAGTATATAATTTTTCAGGCTTAGAGAACCATCCTCAACTGAAAATCAAGAACACTAATTAAAAGGTAGTCTTGTTGTGTGCACTTATACACATTAAGTCTAATTTCTACTCTACAGAAAACGATATATTAGTTGAGGACGTACGGAGAGGGATTTATCCTGTAAGTAATAAGTGAGTTTTCGAGCAAAGGCAGGTCTTGATAAATCTGGTGGTCTAGGAAGCCTTGACCACTATAGCAAGAACTATTAGCAGGCCGGCCGGCTGGAGATTATTTTGATACCAAGTCATTAGTGAGGTAGTTGACCATGGAGGTAGCCATGGAAAAGGAAATGAATCTCTTGCAGGCCTAAGAGAGCCTGCTATGGTGACTGACTGAACTTGAGGAAACTTCATGGAGGGCAACAGAATTAAAGATGCATCAATATTTACCATCATAGTGATTTGAAAAATGATCCTGATGCAGACAGGAATAGCTGTGAGGGATGGAGATAATCATTAGATTGGTACTAAAGCCCGTTACCATGAGGTTTAGGTCCTTAACTCGGATTAAAGCGAACTGCGCAATATTGCAATAACCACCACCCACCTGCTCTTACACATCTCAGGGCAGATCGACAAAGACAAAAAGAGACGTTTGTATCACTTAGAGTAATTATGAGCAGTTACTGACGCTAGCTACTCAATGCCACAACATCCCCTCATAAAGCACGATTGGCAGATTTCTATTTATTAGCTGGGTTCAAAATTCCAATTAACTTCACTTATGCTATGAGGGTCAAAGGCCCTTGCACTTTAAACCAATCGACCACTAGAATGAATAGCTTATAACCAATTTTTTATCTAATCATTTTACTTAACATATTCTTGATATAAAAAGAATAGACAATGTGGCTGAAGACAAGGCCAAATCAGACATTTCTCCAGGTTAAGGGTAAAGAAAATGCAGTTGAGACCAATAACAGTATACCCTGTTAATGTGTATACATACATACATAAGATTTTTAAGAGTATAATTTTATTTTTCTGGAGCATTTTAAAACAAAGGTAACTTTGCCCAAGAATCCATCACACATAAGGAAAGGAAAACTAAACTTAAAATAGCACAGAACGAGGCTGCATCATATTAAAAATTTGATATACTTCAGTGAAATAGTCTACCAAGAAAAGGAAAATCAAATATGAATTTTTTTTCAAGAATGTAATCTTCTGAAAAAGACATTCAGATGTTGTATAGGCACATGAAAAAATGTCCCAATATTACTTATTATGAGGAAAATGCTAGTTAAAACCACAATGAGATATCACCTTACTCCTGTGAGAATAGCCCATATCAAAAAGACTGGAAACAACAAATGTTGGCGAGGATGTGGCAAAAAAGAAACTCTCATCCATTATTAGTGAGGATGTACCTTAGTGTAGCAACTATGGAGATTCTGACCAAAAAAAAAAAGTAAGCATGACATGCCCCAGCAATACCATCACTAGATATCTAACCAAAGAATATGAAAAAACTAATACACAAAGCTGTTCATATCAGCATGATTCACAATAGTCATGACACTGTACCAATTTAAATATCCATCAACAAGTAACTGAATAAAAAAATTAAAATATATACTCAGTGGAATATTACCCAGTTATGAAAAGGGGTGAGCTAGTGCCTTTGAAGAATAAATGGATCTTAAGAGGATAATGCTTAGTGAAATGAGTCAGAAAATGAAAGCTAGTTACCGGAGCTTTGGTGCAAGGTGAGTGAAACACTTTCAATTTATGGAGATGTGAACTTGTAATCCCTAAATCATACAGTTGGTAAACTAGTGGCAAGTCAATAAAACTTAAATTTTTGGTATGGCTGATTCATCACTAACTAAAAACTCCTAACTAAAGAAAATACTTTCAGGTCTCTCCATATAAGTTGCTATTACTGGTCTACGTTCAGCTCTGTTTCTTCTAAGCCTCACAGCAGAACTTCTTAAGTGATCATAGGACCAGGTTTAGTTAAAGTTGCCAGAAGCACTGAAGATTGTTTTGTTTGCTTTATTTTTATTTTCAAATAATCTCCTACTGGGGAAACTGGGCTAGAGGGAATATTTTTCCCAGAAAAGAGCCTTTCTACCACTTGGTCATGTTGGTCTAATTTATTGACTAATTCATGTACACATAATCAATAAACAACTGGAAGTGATTAGTTAGTAATTACATTTAGCTCTAACAGAAACCACCCATTAAGACAAAAAGAGCATACAGGTTAAGAGGACTGTTTTACCTCTCAAAATGCCTGCTGGGGTAACAGTAACACAAACTCTACAGCCACCTCCCACTGAAGGTTGGATTCAGGCTCCACAATGTTAAAGGCAAACCAACACCTTCCTCACCACACAGTGAGGCTATGAAAACAGGTGTTTTATGTATTAAAACTTCACAGTAGATTAGGGGAGCACTAAATCATTTTAAAACAATAAAACTGACTCTAAAAGAAATAGGTTTGCTCATCAATTTAATGCATCTACTTTGTATTTCCTCCAAATCTGATATCACAAGTAACCACTCTTGGGGTTAAATAGCAATGAATCATTTTGCTGGTTATTCCCTATCCTCCCCACCAACACCCCAAACATGTTTTGCCTTTCTCATCACTCCTCAGCCCTCATCCTGCCCCCATCATCTGTACTCCCTGACCCTCTAGCTTTGACTTGGGTTTATTTAATGGGGGGCAGCAGCCAAAGATGGAAAGATGGGAGGAGAGCGATGGGGAGCTATGCTCCCATTTGCTTCTTTGTTCACCGAAATCTCTGGCAACTGTTAGGACCCTTCACAGCCCTGGCTTCCGTTGCATGGCCCTTCCTGTGATTGCAGCGCTCGCTGGATTTCACTCTTTGCTCCTCGGTCCCTCTAGGATGGGACAACAATGTCTTCCACTGCTGCTTGTGCCTGGATGCTGGACACCCCCCCCCCACCAACCTGTTCCTGTAACCCTACCCATAGGTCCCTTCATTTGAAGCTCTTTTCATTCAAACCCTCTTGATAAATTATGTCTCCTGCCAAGATCCAAACACAACCACTTTGCAAAAATAAATATAGAAATACTTGTCTCCTAGCCGAGGATGGTGAGCAAACACAAAAGAAGACCCGTAGCTATGAAAAGCATGCAGGAGCAAAACAAACCTCCACTAAGCCTTCTGTTTTGGCAAAGCTTCTGTATTAATGTCAAAAACTCAACGTCACAAGCAGAAAAACATAGCTAATATCTCTCCCTTCCAGTTTCTCTCTTTTTGAAATCAAAAAATCTCACCATTCATACCCACCATTAGCAAGAACCCCATGATAAACCTCAGGAAAGCCCAACTCCAAAAACTGGTGATTCCCCATAAGTCATATGCATGCATGAGAAAGACAAACCATTTTTTCATTCAAGTTCTTATTCTTTTGCAATTACAAAAAGAGGAGGAATATTTTCTCATTCTTTTTCTTTGGTGCCCAGAATTTAATTCACTGCACTGCAGAAAAGGTGATGATTTCTCTTTTCAAATACTACAGTCAAGTAACAGAATAGAAAAAAGATGCAGTTTTATCTAAATCACACAAGGTGGTATATATCACTCTTAAAACCTGGTATCAATTCTAAGCCTATATTTCAGACGGCATTTCTTTTCCTTCAATCTGGTGTCTATGTACTCAGCTGGAGGCTATAGTTTTCCAGGTGTTAGTAACTCACCTAAAAGACACTGTTGAATTCAGTGATAAATTGCACAATTTCCAAGACTAAATGCAGTATTAGTTTAGAAACCCTCCCTTTTTGTCATCAAGCTGCGAGCCCCTCATAACGTAGTAGCCATGAATTAAAAAGCAGAGCACACATTTTAACCCAGGTACCATTAACTTGTCAGGCTAGCCTGCATTTTGCTTTAACATGTACTGGTTATTCTGATATCATCTCTCCCTAGATCCATTCAGGTTTGCTTCCCACCCATCTCTCCCTCCTCAGCCCAGCAGCTGTATCATCTATCCCTATCCTCTGGCCTTGTGTGGAGGAGATAAAGACCCAGCCTTTATTCTCCCTGTCCTCTGCGTGTTGTAACCCTCCCATCCCGGAGGTGGTTGCTCCTCCACCCACACAACCCTGGCTGCTGCGCCAGCTGACTAGCCTCTCGGCCCATCCCAAAGAAAGTAAAAGCTTTTCACTGGTAACAGCACCTGCTTGTTTCAATATCCCTTATTTGTTCCTTGTACCTTCCTGTACATCTGTAAATCGTGCTTTCGCTAACTCCTCCAGATGCTCCAGAATGTACCGGGGCTTCCTACTGGCTCCTTAACTAACACAAAGGTGACTCGGGATGAAGGCACAGACACAGGCCAGGCAAGGGCCTGTGGCCAGGCATACCTTTCAGCACCTGTCAGGTGTGCTGTCTGTCTCAGGCTTGGAAGGGCAATGGGTGTTAAATTCAAGTGTCTGAGAACCTCCAAGGGGGCTTATTAAAAATGAGGATTTACAAAAAAGACAAACTAGAGCCATTTGTAGAAGCATGGGTGGAGCTAGAAGGGACTGTGCTCAGCGAAATAAGTCAGAAGACAAAAGAAAAATACTGGATGGTTTCATTCCTAGGAGGAATATAAAGGAACTAAATAAGGGACCAAGGAAAAGAATAATAATAATGAAAAAAAACAAAAACACAACACAACAAAAGCAAAAAACAAGGGCAAATCAGGGACACTTCTTGGGGAGGGGTTAGGGAATGGGATGAGAGCAGAAAGAGCACAAGGGACTGAGGTGACGGTGCATGAGTGAAATGGTGGTGGGAACTCCATGGGAACCACAATTAATGTCAAAAATATATAAATAAATGGAAAAATGCAGATTCAAAGAAAGACTAAAGACCTGTCACAAATCCCAGGAGACTCAAGAGAAATGTGGACTGCATGTACCGCCTGGGTTGAACAGAAAAAGAAATTAGTGGAAAAATTTGAAATCTGAATAATGTCTGTATCTTAGTATCAATGCACTGATATTTGTTAATTTTGACTAATACATCATGGTTACAAAAGAAGTTAATTTTAGGGGGGCCTCCCTGGTGGCGCAGCGGGCTGAGCGCCACACTGTGAAGCATCTGCAGCACAGCAGTGCGAGTTCGATCCCTGGCCAGGGAGGGGACCCACATGGCACAGCAGACCTCGCCTGCCTCGTCCGCAGTGTATTTCAGTCCATCTGCCTGTTCTGCTCCCCACTCTGTCTCTGGTGAATCCTCTCCCCTCCCGCGCCTCTGACCTGTACCCCAGCTCTTGTGTGCATAAATTAAAAAAAAAATCTTAAAAAAAGGAAGTTAATTTTAGGGAATGTCAGGTGAAGAAAATATAGGGACTATTATTTTTGCAACTTCTCTATCAATATAAAATTATTCTAAAATCAAATGCTTATTAAAAAAATAAAAGTAGATCCTTAAATCCCAAGAATTTTATCAGTTGATTCTTAAGCAGGTGGCTTGAACATTAAGCCTTGAAGAGCTGAGGAGCCCCTAAAGGATTTGGAAACTATTAGCTCTGGTTGAGATAAGGGTGAAAACAATTGTTTACTGATGTTAAATTACAGTGTAATTACTTGACTATTTAAAGAAAAGAGCCAATTGAAGCTTTGTCAAAGTTTACCTTCTATTCCAGTTAATTAGAATGATTCATTCCTCACCAGTCAACCAGTTGCTGAATTTAGTTTCCTGCATAAAAACACTTGACAAAGTATAGGTAATTATAGAACCAAACAAAAAACGTAGCAGTAGAGTCGGTACAGTTTTTCCACTTTTTCCCTCTGAGATCTAGAGTATGTGTGTGTGTATGTGTGTGTGTGTCCCCTTTCCCTGACCCCCACTCCCTCCTTAACTTGGGGGAGGAGGCAGGGGGAGCAAGCAAACAGATACATGGTCACTGATGACATAGTGGCTATGCTGCGTCTCTAAGTTGACTTTAAGCTCCCTGAAGCAGGCGTATATTTTCAGTTTTCTTCTGTTTTCCTACAGCCCAGTTCAGTGTTCTTCACCAGTTTGACGGATTCACCCTGCACTTCCCTACTATGCCCATTGCTTTCACTATTTATTTTAGATATTAGTCCTTGAGTCTGCATTGCCTGTGCCATTGGGATGTCTAAGAAGGGGATAGGTAGAGTTGAAAATGTTAGCATTATTACTGCTTGTTTACTAACAAGAATATTAAGTGAACATCTGCTATGTGCCAAGCATGTTCTAGACACTGAGGAAATTAAATAAAACATAATCTCTGCCTAAAGGAAGTTTAATAGCAGATAAGGGAAACACATGATTCAGCAGATAGTCACCAAGCACGCTAGAGAGGTTCTCCCTCGCCATTCTCACACATTGCTCATTGTCCAGGATACTCAAGGGAACTAGCAACAGAAAGAGACAGTAGGACATCTAGGTCTACCACTTGGTAAGAACTGATTCTCAAGGAGGCATAATCTTCCTGATCCTCATCCCCTCATTCAAAACAAAGGGGGGGAATTAAAAAAAAGAAAAGTCAGGGGCCTCCCTGGTGGCACAGTAGTGCAAGTTTGATCCCCGGCCAGGGAGGGGACCCACATGGCTCAGCATACCTCTCCTGCCTCATCCGCTGCTCCCCTCAGCAGTCTATTTCAGTCAATCTGCCTTCTCACCTCCCACGCCTCTGACCTATAACCCAGCTCTTGTGTGCATAAATAAATCTTTTTTAAAAAAGAAAGAAAGAAAAGTCTTTCTGCCTCCACCGGGGTTTCAACAAAGCTCAAATCACAATGGGTATAAAAGTGCTTTGAACACAGCAAAGTGTTACATGTCAAGCAAAAGGAATTAATGATTTAAACAGTCCCTGCCTACTTACCCTGAAACAAAAAGCCAGTGGCTCAGTGGACTTTCCATGAAGCAGGGGTTTCAGAAAATAAGATTTTATAAAAAGCAGTCCTACCGAAGATCTAAACACTGTTGTTCTGGAGTTAGCAATTAATGAGAATTAGATTAACATCAAAGAACTGAGTCAGAGGAGAGACGTCTGTGAAGAAAGGAGTCCTGACATTTCATTCATGGTAGACCCATTTTTGCTTCACTCTCCCTGAATAAACAGGAACGCTCAGTTACTTCAACTCTTTTCGAAAACGGAAAGAGATTTTTTTTTGCCACATTTTTATTTTATTCAAAAAACAGCTTTTAGAGCTGAGATGAAAGGAAGCTGCTGTCAGCCAATGCGACAGCGTATAAACCTATGGGCTGCTTTCAGCGACTATCTTATTAAAGATTATGTTTAAGAGAAGTATCGAAAATCAAAACCTGCTTCAGATAAATACAGGGGCTCTTCTCAGACCCTAAAGTAGAAAGCCTTCCGTCAGAGTATTTTACCTTCTTCTCTTTCTGCCACTGGAGAAGTTGATGAGCTCCTAATGGCGGTCATTGGGTGCCATGGTAACCGCATGGTTCTGGTCACGTCTTTTGTGTCTGGGGTTCAGCTTAAGGAACTCGAAAATGCTTCCTAAGAAAATGCTACTGGAGACCCCCCTGTTGTGTTGGAACTAACCGGACAACCAACACACTCACTTCTCTGCACGGTGCTTGTGAGCCTGGGCTGTGTCCTAGCACCGCCCTGCTGAATAACCAAGGCTCCTTAATCTTGACCCCATCCCAGAGTTCACAGCGGGCATGGTGCCCAGGGAGCAGCAAGTTAGTTACAATATATACCAGAATGTGTAGGAATTAGGATGTCCTCCGGCTCTTTATATTTCCCCCCCCAAATTTAAAATTTTATTCTCTACATTTCACTGCAACTTCTATTATAGAAGTCCTTCATGAATATCACTTCAACTAAATATAAAAGCACAAGAGAGAGTTGAATGTCGAGCATGACAACAGCTATGGGATCAGAAATTGGCTTCCCATTTGGGCCTCCGAACGAGCTCAGCCCAAAAAATCATGAAGCGTGAAAGGGAAATGTTGGCTTACAGAGAGGAAGGACATTTTCTGCCGTGCTGGTAAGGCAAAATCACTCCTACATGTGGGGTTCTCTCTCTGCAGAATCATTAAGATCTGTTTGACAAGTCTCCCCGGTCTACCTCCCTAAAGAAGACCATTTCCTTTCACCTGGAAATAATGAACAAATAATCAGACGATGGAAGCCTCACCTTCCCAATTTGTGTGTTTTTGTGTCACCATCAGATTACATCTGGGATCACATAGGGTGTCACCAAATACATGACCCAATGAGCTCCCCTATCATTTCTATACATCGTCATTTCTTTTTTTAAAAAAAAATTATTTATTTCTGCATATAAGAGCTGGGGTATGGGCCAGAGGTGCGAGGGAGTGAGAGGATCCACCAGAGACAGTGTGGGGAACAGAACAGACAGACTGACCGAAGCACACTGCTGAGGGGAGCAGCGGGTGAGATGGAAAGGTCTGCTGCGCCATGTGGGCCACTTCCCTAGCCAGGGCTTGAACTTGGGCTGCAGTAGCTGCGGATGCTTCACAGTGTTACAACTTAACCCCTTGTACAACCAGGGAGGCCCTCCTATGTCATATCTATGTATTATCTTTGATTTCCAAACGATCTCAATGGAGTCCATGAATGAGCTAAATTTCTTCAGAAAATGCAAAAGAAATATGGAGTATGAGCATCACCAAAAGGTAAGTCATACCTGGGCCTATTTTACCTTTTGGTAGAAGAAACAAGACAGACCCTCACCAAACAGGTGGCACTTTGTTCTACCTCTCTTGCCCTTTGCCAGCTTTCCATTGACTTCATGGCATCCTCTTGTCTTGGCTTCTAGGCCCCTTCTCACCCACAGTGTCCATTAACCATTTTCTCCATCCTTCCCCCGCCCTCCACGCACACCACTTGGCTCCTCTTTCAATATGAGACTCATGGCCTCGCCACAAAACCCTCAATATCTTTGTTCTCTTGTCTTTCCAACCCTGGATCCTTCTCTGTTCTCTGCCCCAACACTGAATGCACCTGGAGAAAAACCGTGTAACCACACAAATGCCTTCAACACAGTTGTGAAGAAGGACTGCTGAAGAATACTAACTCCCCAATTAGAACGTAACTTCTTTGAGGGCAGGGACTGTGTCTCCTGCTGCTTTGCTAAGCCCAAGAACAGCTCCAGCAAGCTCAGTCAATCCTATGGCAATGGATTAATACCCAAACCAAAAAATTTAGTCAGAAGGGTCCATATTCATTTGATAGATAAACTGTCTTTCACCTATAATTATGAGTAAACAGCTATTCCAAAATAAAGCATTCAATAAAAAAACAAAAACAAAAACAAAAAGCAGCTGGTAAAGTTTGTTTGTGAAGGTGTAAAGCTCTGCAAATTTATCATTGAGCATATTTTCTGAAGACTGAGCTCCCACTTGCTGCATGGCAAACCAGGTCTAAAATGTCACCGCCTCCAGGTCGTGTCTGTTTCTCCAGGGGCAGCTGGCCTCCTCGAGGGGGCCACCATGAGGCAGCAAACACGCCCTGTGGTGTCTTGGGGTCCCTGAGCCCCCGTGGGGAAGTCAGAATGCTCCCCTCATGCCGTGGCACCTGTCTCAGAGCAGAGTAGGGCCACAGGACTGCCCAGCCAGCTGCGTTGCAGGCCAAGATCCTCTTAGCAGCTTGGCAGGAACAAACCCAAATGTCGCCTGACTCTCTGACAAGAGGCTGATTGGCCGCGCTCTCTGTCATTTCCTCTAATTAAGGGATGCTGGAGAAAAACCAAAATAGTCACAAAGCACTGTCAGCAAAGCAATCAGCGAGGACAATTAGCTGTCAACTCCCAGTCCTGCGCTGAGCCCTGTGGGGGAGCAGGGCCGGTGGTTATGGAGGCCCGAGTGAAGACAGCAGGCATCAAGGATGACACCCCATGAAGAGGGGCCTGAGCTGGCACCTGCATCAAGCCCCCTTGGTGAAGCGGGAGCAGCTTGTTTGTTTGTTGTTTCTCTACAGCACCAGGTGAGTCCTAGGGCTCCTCCCGTGGCATGGCGAGCTTTGGAAGCGGCCAGGTAGCGCCTCGCTGCAGTGATCCATGCTGTTTATTCATCTCAAATCTCCCTCCTTCTACCTGGAACGACTCGCCACACTCTTCTAAGTCAATAAACTGTTCTTCTCCATTTCCTTTGTGAGGGTTTCACAGCTTCAGCATGTATTTCTCCCTTTTCTCAACTCCCATCCAGGCTCTCCATCTATACTACTAGGTCATTAATAACAAAAGTTGAAAAAATACATACAGAAACCTATATAACACAATTTTCACGATATATAATAATATATAAAAAGATTATGTGCATGTGACATACACATAAAAATACAACATAGCAGTATATTACATGTCAATATATAAAAATGTACACATGTGTACATTCTACGTACACATGTGTGTATGTGTATATATGTCTAAATAATGTGTGTATATGTATCATATACACATGTACATAATTATTATATACATATTATTAAGAGAAATATCATTTCCTCCTCCCCAACACCGTGCCTAGGCATATAAAACAAAACTGTCTTCTTAAAACTACTAGAAGGTGACTTCTACTCTTTGCTATACCGTTTCACTCCTCTTCCAGGGAGAGACTTCTTGAAGAGTGAAGACTGAGTGAGATAAAGAATGTGGAGTTCTAGACATTCTTTTCTCTATTTCTGGCCTCAGCACTTTGTGTCTTTCTTTTCCATGAAAGAAAAACTCAGTAATAAAAGTAAGAGGCCAAGTTTTAGTTCACTTTTTCCATAATTTAGGCTCTTTCCAATCTAGCATCACTGAGAATTAAGCTGATATTTAGCTCTACCTGCCTGATGTTTGCATTTAGTTGTCCGTTAACAGGAAACCTAGCTCTGATTTCTTTTGCAATAGCGATATATCAAACTTAAACACACATTTCCCAGCCTCCTTCACAGCGGAGGGGGACAATTGTGAGTAAAGGAAATTCACCGAACCTGGGAAACCAGACAATTCTTCACCTGGGCTGGCTCAGCTGGGAAGTCTGACGTGCTTGGAGCACACACACGATGGCCCCAAGTTGAACAAACAACGTTAAAACAATTTAATGACATTGCCAGAACTCTTTTGGCTCCATATCTGTCACCAGGAGGGAGGTGGCTTCAAACACCAGGTACAAAAGTAAAAGGTGAGCATGTACCATAACCCAGCAATGGTGGCCAGCATGTTTTACGATATCAAAGGAAAAAAGACCACTTGAGAATTGGAGTAAATGTAAATTGAGCCTTGATGGAAAGTTGAGAGGACTCTAACTGGGGCAACACATTCCCATCACAGCATCACAAGATCCTCAAAGTTGGGAAGATGCAAGAGCTGAGGGATCTTGGCGAGAACATTGCCAGAGGGGTGGGTCCTTGCTAGAACCCCATGAACTGGTCTTGAAACATCAGTAAATGTTTCATTCAGGAAGCTGTTGCTTAAGCTGAAGCCAAGTGGAGAAGAAACAGAACTGCCCCACGGGGGAGATTTCACCGGTCTAAGGAAGCAACAGAAAAACCCCAGCTACAAGAACGAATCAAAGTTTCTGAGTGGTAAGGACATAAATTTCAAAGAAAAATGGAAATAAGAAGCTTTAAATATGCATATCAATGATAATTGTTCAATTACTCAATAACTGAACTAGAAAAATCATTTACATGCCTTCATTCTGTGCACTATATCCCACTTTATCCTGAGAGTAGGGTTACCTTCACAATACTGTGACTTTGAAACATTTTAATCTTATTGTTAAAGGCACAGTTGGATCTTTTTAAGGAAAAAGAAAAGAAAGAGTGGGCATAGAAAACATTAGATCGCAGAGATTCAAGCGCACGAGTCCTCCTGGGATCCTGTTAAGCTGCAGAATCTGATTCCTCCGGCCTGAGGTGGGTCTGAGAGTTTGCGTTCCTAACAACGCTCAGGGGATGCTGGCTCCCAGCCCACTCGTGGAGGAGCACGGCTGTGGAAGGTGACATCCAGCGTGGCCATTCCCAGAATGGCAGCGAAATCATGAAGGGCTGTCTGGAAACACAACGCTGCCCTTCTTGGCCCCAGGGACACTGAAGTTCTTCAGGGTCATTCATTTTACATCTCTTTTCTGAGAAGTTGCAAACTTCTCCAGAGCGCCTGCTCTGCTGTCTCTTTCTTGCCTTGCTTTCACTGGTCTCCTTCACATCTCTTCTCAAGCATGCAGTTATGGAAGGGAGAGCTGATCTTCCTCTTCCCTTTACCCTCAGAGTCAAGCTACTCTCTTGTGCTCTTCCCAGCAATGTACTGGTATTTCCTGAGAAGGAATATAGTGGAAGCCAAGTACAATCAACCCAAGAAAAGACAGTGTAGAGTTTTCCCATTTGTTTTGTACTGTGTCTTTACTGCCTTCTTTTTATAAGAGTTATTTACTTATGCATGCATGCAAGGACTGGGGTACAGGCCAGAAGTATGGTGGAGGTGGGGGCGGTGAGACGAGTCACCAGAGACAGAGTAGGGAACAGAACCAGCAGATCCAATGAAATACATGCTGAGGGGAGCAGCAGGCAAGGCTGGAGAGGTCTGTTGAGCCGTGTGGGTCACCTCCTGGCAGGGGCTCAAACTTGTGACTGCAGATGCTTCAGCGTGCCGTGACCTAACCCCGTGTGCCACCAGGAAAGCCCCTTCATTGCCTTCTTTTAACTCAGCTTTCACAAATTTCTGATAGGCATTTTTATTTGCAACCAAAATTTTCCTTCAATACCATGACTCTTAAAAAACTGCAACACAATTCTGCATCCGCTTAAGATACAAACAGCCACAGAGAATATCACTTCCATCCTAACAACAAGAAATTCCTGCGAAGTCAACAAAAACCATAACTCCTATTGAGTTCATCAGAGAACTCAGGTTATAAGACAAGTAGGAGAACTAATAGGCAGAATGACATGACACCCCATAGAGAAACGGAACACACAAATTGTCACCTTTCACAGAACACAGCGGGAAGAGGCGGTCATGATAAAAGCAGGAAAGAAGAAAACAGCTAAAAAATATGGTGAATTCTTAAAGGGCAGGCGAGGCTAACATGACAGTCTCCAATCCCTGGGAGCCTCTCCAGCCTCTCCCCTGGGTCTCTCGTGGGTAATCAGGAGAAGGATGAAGAGCAGAGTTGGAGACTGAAAAGTGCTCCCTCAATCAGGGCTCAAGTAAGAAGCTCATCCACTTCCCAGAACGTATTTACACCAAGCCAAAGTTTTAAACCACTGAGAGAGGAGCAGAAAACCTTCCCACTCCCAACATCCAACTAAAGATTCTTGGGATGGAGTAGAAACAAAAGCCATCTGGAAAGACAAGAAACTCTCAGACCCAGGACCCTGCAGAGAATCCTGCTCCCACTGAGAGACAGGCAGGAAACTGCCCCATCCAAGACACCCACAGATACATGGCAGAGAGTGGCTACTGTAAGAAGCAGGAACACTGACAAAGCCCCAGCCCCAAGGCCTAGGCCTACCAGGCCTGCCTAAGACTGAGGCTGGACCAAAAGACCTAGAACGTCACCACATGTGCACAGCTTTGCACTGAGCACTAAGCAAGAATAGTCTGATGGTCAGAGAGGAGGACAAATGCAGGTGTCAAGGGTCTCCTGAAAGCTGAGAATGGAGTCTGGACAGAGGGAAAGCCCTCTGGTATACCAGGCCACGCTAATCCCAAGGAAATCACACTCCACCTCTGGAGGACTCTGGAGCCTGTGGGCTCAAGGAATCTACAGCAATGGGAGCACAAGCCCACCCAAACTCCTACTAACTACGTATCTCGTTTAAATACCACAAAACTGACCCAACTACTCAAATCCACTTGCAAAATAAGTGTGCCAATTTCTGAGTAGCAGTGTTATTTGTAGAATTATTTAGTATTCTGCCAACAATATCCAATATTCACTCAAAATTATCAGTTTTAAAAAAGGAAAAACAACTAATTTTCAAGATAACCAACAGAGCTAACCAGGGAGATGACCTAGATATTGGAACAGAGAATTTAAAATAGTTATGATTAATATGTAAAAGGCTCTGTGAAAAAGGAAGTAAAAGAAAATAAAGGAAGTATCAATAGAGACGTGGAAATAATAGGAAAGAGTTAAAAAGAAATTAAAATGCAGTGTCAGGAGTGTAGACTCCTTTGATTGGCTGGAAAGGTGACAGGACGCAGTTAAGAAAAGAATCCATAAAATTAAAGATCGGTTAATTGAAATTATCAAAACTGTAATCCAGAAAGAATGTAAACTTTTTAAAAATAGACTTTAAAGAACCATAGAAAACATCAAATGATCTAATCTGCATGTAATTAGAGTACCAGAGGAAAATAGAAAGAGGTGCCAAGGTAATTAAAAGGGCACGGGTAACTCTCCAACACCCAGTGCTGGAAATGTTGACATCCATAGTAAAAAAATTGTACCTTGACCCTCACCATGTACCATAGTAAAAATTACCTCAAAATGCACCATATCACTAAACAGAAAACCTAAAACTATATGTTTCTAGAAAAAAAAAAACCAACTAAGAACATCTTTGTTTCTTGGTTTTAGCAAAGATATTTTACTAAGAGATGAAAGACACAAAACTACTATTCATAAAGGAAAAAACTAACAAATTGAACTTTGTAAAAATGAAAAAAACTACTCAGTGATGACACTTTTAAGGACATGAAAAGACAAGCCAAACTGAGAAAAGATATTTGTAAATCAGATATCTGATAGAGCGTGGATCCAGAATATACCTATTATAATCCAATAATAGAAAAATAAGTTTTTTACATGGATCGATGATTTAAATAGACACTTCACCAAACAAAATGCATATGGCAAAGAAGTTCATGTAAGATGTTTATGATTAATTACTAAGGAAATGATAATTAAAACTATGAGATAACCCTATGTGCAATTCAAATTACTAAGTTACAAAGACAAATAATATTTAGTGTTGGAGAGGCTGTGAAGCAAAATTTCATACATTGCTGATTTAAATGCAAAAAACTTTAGAAACAGTTCTGGGGAGGGCCTCCCTGGTGGCGCAAGGTGTTAAGGTGCAGCACTATGAAGCTGTCTGCAGCCGCTGCAGCTTGAGTTTGATCCCCAGCCATGGAGGTGACCCACATGGCACAGCAGACCTCTCCTGTCTCACATGCCGCTCCCCTCAGCAGTGTATTTCACTCAATCTGCCTGTTCTGTTCCCCACTCTGTCTCTGGTCAATCCTCTCACCCCCCCACCCCTGTACCTCTGACCTGTACCCCAGTTTTTCTATGCATAAATAAATAAATCTTTTAAAAAAGAAACATTTTGGGGGATTACATTTAAATGTTAAATATATACTTGCTACATTTGCTATGCCATCCTGTAATCAATATCCTACTCTTAATAGTTTACCCAAGAGAAAGGAACATATATGTCTAAAGAAAGACCTATCAATACATAACTATAGCTGTTTTATTTGCAAGAGTTAAAAGCTGTAAATAATCCATGTTCATTGGTTGGTGAATGAAAAGCAAATTGTAGTACATCAACACAAAGGAATTCTACTTAGAAATTTAAAAAAATCAAACTACTGGGATAGGCAATGATACAGAGGGACTCAAACATTTTATGCTAAGTGAGAGTCACACACACACACACACACACACACACTATCTGACTCCATGTATATATTCTAGAAAATAGAAAACATCTAGGAACAGAATCAAACAGAGGTTGTCAAGGGCTGGAAGTGAGATTCACTACACAGGCGTGATCCTGCAGGCATTGAACATGTGCTACTTCTTAATTCCAGTTAGTTACATGGCTGTAAATATTTGTCAAAACTTGTCAAACCATGAATTTCAAGTCAGTGAATTTTATTATGTATTAATTATATATCAAAGTCTAACCAGAATAAAAGGAAATTGAAACTAAAATAAGGATATACTGGGCAAATGCATATAAATTGGAAAAAAATTAATCATAACCCTCTATTAATATCATATAAAGACAATGCCAAATGTAAAAGTAAAATAATACAGCTTTTAGAAGAAAATAGAAAACTTTTTTGTGATCTTGAAACCCCCCAGCATGGTGCAAATGAAAAAAAAAAACAAAAACAGGAAATAGTTTGTGCTGGAAAGATCAGAACGTTCATGAATTTTTGGTAAGGTATAAATTTCTTAATTAGCATAATCATTTTGGGAAAACGGATAAAGCTGAACATACACCTATACCCTAACCCAGAAACTCCCCTTCTCATAGATATCCAACAGAAATGTGGATATTTAACCAAAAGCAAAACCTGCTTACTTGACATAAGAAGAAACACAAAACTTAAATAAAAATGAGATAAAATCAGTGGGGAAAAATTCTTCTCTCCAAGAAAACATCAAGCCTAGACTGTCTTACTGTCAAGTTTTACATTAAGCAGCAAGTAATTCCAGTACTCTGAGGGCCACTCCTGGCAAGGAATATACCAGAAAAGAATTTTTGTTCTTTTTTTTTTCTTTTTCATTTATGCATACAAGAACAGGGGTACAAGCCAGAGTTGCGGGAGGTGAGAGGATTCACCAGAGACAGAGGCGGGAAGCAGAACAGGCAGATCGACTGAAATGCACTGCTGAGGGGAGCAGCGGGTGAGGCAGGAGAGGTCTGCTGCGCCATAAAGGACCCCTCTCTGGCCTGGGATGGAACTCGCGCTGCTGTGCTGCAGATCCTTCACAGTGCGCCACCAGGAGGCACCAGGAAAGAAAATTTTAACCAATCTCACTTATGACTAAAACTTAGATAGTTTTAGCCTAGACTTAAAAATCATACTAAGTCCAGAAAAGATAATATATTAGAACAAATTAGTTTTATCTTAGCAATAAAGGTAGCTTAATATTAGAAAAATTAATTAATGCAAATTACCACAAACAGATGAAAAGATAAAAAATCATTGATCATCTCAGCAGCTTAGGAAAACATTCAGTAAAATTCAATATCCAGGTGGACTAATTTTCATTTTAGCCAAATAGGAATAGAAGGAAAATTCTTAACTGATAAAGAGGATTTTTAAATGCCTCCATTAAATGAATATGCCACAATTTATTGAGTACAAATTGTTTTCTATTAGATATTTAGATTTGTGTCTTTTTGTTCTATTTGCTATCATAATTTATATGTGACTCAATTTCCTCACACAGAAGATGGACATAAAATAACACCTGACTCACAGAGCTATTCCAAGGATTTATTTATTTTTATTAGATTTATTTAATTGTATTTGACATCATTTGTAGTCCCCAAGGAGTTCCCACTACCATTTCACCTGTGCACCATACACTTGAAGAATGGCACACATCAAAAAAACCAACAACAATAAATGTTGGCGAGGATGTGGAGAAAAAGGAACCCTGGTACACTGCTGGTGGGAATGCGAGTTAATCTAACCACTGTGGAAGGCCGTATGGAGGTTCCTTGGCCTACTAGAGCTGGAACTACCATATGACCCAGCAATCCCACTCCTAGGGATCTACACAAAGGACACAAAAACACTGATCCAAAAGAGCACCCGTACCCCTATGTTTATTGCTGCTCTGTTTACAATTGGTAAGACCTGGAAACAAGACAAATGCACAAAAGTAGAGGACTGGATCAAGAAGATGTGGTACATATACACAATGGAATACTATTCAGCAATCAAAAATGATAAACTAGGGCCATTTATAGAAACATGAAAAACTCAACATTTATAGAAACATGGAGCTAGAAGGAATTATACTCAGTGAAACAAGTCAGAAGGCAAGAGAAAAATATCAGATGACTTCACTTTAAGGAGGAATGTGAAAGAAAAACAACTACAACAAAAAAAATATTCCAAGGATTTAAAAAGGTATTAGGTTTAGGTTTTAAGAACACTTAGAGAGAAAGTGTGGTTTACAAATCTGAGAAAAGCTTGTTCTGTACTTACCTGGCGGACAGTTTCTCGAGCACGCTGTAGGCTCAAGTCAGAAGAAGTCACTCTGTCAAAAATAAAGTTATCGTCATGAATTAGCAGGAACTAAGGCTGTATTACCTGAAGAACACAATCAGCAATGGTGACTCCTGCCTGCTCCAGGATGCCCTTGCATTTGGTGTCTTCTGTCCACTCAGCTTCCGCCCCTCCAGTCACCTGCCCTTAATACACCTTGGAGCATGCATTGCTCCACTTGGGCAAGTAGCCAGGGGACACACCACACCCCTCCCGAAAACCCTCCCACCACTTGCTCTTGCCCTTGGGATAAAAACCCAGCTCCTTGCTGTGAACCCTGTAATGCCTCCACTGTCTGATGCCCATCTGCTTCTTTCCTTTCTCCCTCTCTCTGTGCCGCTACCCAAGCTCCAGCCACACTGGACTCCCTGCAGGGCCTCACTCCTCACCTCTCCATTTCCATACAACCGCTTCCTTCTTCCCCATTCACCTCCATCACCTCCTACCTGTCCTTCCACTCCCCACTTAAATGTCACTTCCTCAGTCAGGCCATCTGCTCCCCTTGCCATCTCAAGCTCCCCCGTTCACATCCCAAATACACCTGCATATCTTCTCCTGTAACATCACACATGCAACGACCTATTCTAATCCGAATATGTATTTCCCCATTATCTAAAGTAGAGTTCCTATGAAACCTTTTGTAAGCTGAAAGAAGAAATTACCATCAATTTATATGGGGAAAATGCTTAACATTCTCAAACCCAAAAAGTAACCTACCAAATCAAACCAAATAATACATAAATATAGCAAAGGCAGGAGTGTCCTTATAGTAAGCATATAGTAAAAGCAGGAATGCTATGATAAATGCACAGCCTATATAAAGTAGTTTCCAGGCAAGGAGACTGGCATTGCACAGTTATAACCAGCTGCTGCAAAACAAATGCTGTAGAGAAATGCTTTCTCTTCAGTTTTGTTTGGATTTGTTTGGTTTGGTTAGTGCAAACAGGTACTAATGTAGGTCCTTTGTAAAACAACACGTATAAGGCAACTGCTTTAAAAGCTGGGGCTTATACCTGTAGAACCTGCCTTCCCTGTGAGCCCAGGAATCACGTCTGTTTTGCTCTAGCCTAGCAAAGCACTAGCCTAACAGTAAGCCCTTAAAAAATATTTGAGCAAAAGAATTAATAAACCTATACTTCAGTACTCAGTCTCCCAACTCTTCTTTTGATTCATACTGATAATTTAATAGACTTCCTACTTCACTGTCATAGTTTATCAATTGATAAGATTCAGTGATGGCAGGAGATAATGTTATTATACAATAGTAAGAAAAGAAGAAGTGGCTGCAAATTAAATTGTGCTAAAGCATTAAGATTCAGAATTTTTATATTCCACATACTGAAACAGGTTGATTAGACCTATTCAGGCAGTAGTTTCATTATGTCCATTAAAAGGAAAATGGGAAAATATAAGTGAAATAAGTTGGTCAGATATTCCAATTTAAACTGATTTAGGTGTTCATGTTCAGAATCTACTCTTACGAGTGGCTTCTGACACATAGTCCAATAATTATGTTTTTTCACACAATATTGTCCTCTATGCCACCAGTGGTGCAGCTTTTTTAAAGAGGGCTCATATATTGTACCTGGGATTTTCTCTTAAGCGTCTGATACCTTGGCAAGAAAATCTTATTAATGGGTACCAGCAGATTTCAGTCAACACCTAGGATTCATGTCCTTTTCTCAGACAGTTGTCAGATGGATTGCTGACTAAAGCAACATGGGATTTCAGTTGCCTTGTCCTGCTACTAGAATGCCAAGTTCACACAGGCACAGGCGCATCAACTACAGCACAGCTACCACCAACTAACTCTAGCAAAAGACGGTTTGGGCGAGGTGACACATCAGAGTATAAAAACGTGAAAAATGTAAAACATGTCCTAGAATCAAAGAAATCTGAGGTCGAAGGGAACAGTCTTCCTTTTAATAAAAGGAGCGGGAAGATGGATGCACCAGCGGCACTGGGTTAAGGGAAGAGCTGGGAATCAGTTCAGCGCTGGATGCACGTGCCCCCACTTGAGAAGACGCATTTCCTGACTTGCGCTGCCCAACCAGGCTCCCATGGGCCATGTCCCCCAGGGGCGTCTCCTCTCCCTAATGACTCCTTTGACCTATTAAAAGACTTTTTTTTTTTGCTTCTTATTCTCTTCATGTGTGTGAGAAAATACAAATAACAAGAGAATGACCCTCTTAATAGTCTAACAGTGTAATAGAGTATTATCAGCACAGGGACAGTATTGCACAGCAGACTGACATTGCACTGCATGACTGACACTTTATTGCCATTGAGCATTGAGCCCCCTTCCCCTTTCCCGCTCCCCCAGCCACTGGCCACCACCAGTCTACTTTCTGTTTCTGTGCATTTGACTTCTTGAGATCCCTTTATGAATGAAATCATGCAGTACTGGCTTTTTCCACCTTGTGTCACAGCCTCAAGATTCATCCATTAGACAAAATTACCTTCTCTTAAAGGTTGAATAATAAGCCATGGTTTGTATATACCAAAATGGTATATATGGTCTATATATATATGGTATATATGGTCTATATATATACCATTTTGGTATATACAGACCACAGGATGGTCTGTAAATGGCATACAAAATGCCATTTTAAAGGACATATCTCGTAAATGGTAATCACTTAGAAATGTGTTATCACATTAAATCAGTGCCAGAGGGTTCCTCAGCTCCAGTCTGGCATTCCAGGGCTTCAAGGTCTCCATTTGTAAAGTCTCAATCACGGCTGGGAAAAGCAGTAAAGGGATGCCTGTGGGCCACCTTGTGCCTCAGTTTCCTCAACTGTAAAATGTAAAATGGCCATATTGGATCACTTCAGAAAAGAGATTGCACACTCAAATGCGAGCTGTTATGAAGTAGATGATTTACAAGGTGTTCAGGATTCAGGAAACCAGCAAGGGATGGTAAAATGGCGCCTCCCATTGGTGGAGCCCACCAGAAGTCAGAGAGCAGGCAAGTCCACTGTTCTCATGAGTGGAGATCAGGACCCAGGACCCAGAACAGCATGGACCTGCGAGACAGAGAACACCCAGCATATGGCATCCCTTGCGCTCCCAGAGAGCTCACAGATTTTATGGCCATTTGGGTGTAGCATTCGCCTCTGCTATAGCAAAAAGAAAATTCATCTACCTCCAAATCAGTGGAAACACCCCCAGAATGTACTTTCTCACCTTTCATGTGCTTAGCTCAGGGTCACTACTCATCTGCTGCCCACGGAAACAGCTCAGGCTGAGAACATCACACTAACAGTTCCTGTTTGTCTTTAACCAAGTTCTCACAAATGCAGAGGGGTCCCGCTTGCATCTGTAAGTGGTGCCCATAGACCTTCTCCTCCTCCAAAAGGAGCTTCCGGCAGTGACCACCATTCACAGCAGAGATGTTCCAGCAGGAGCAAAGAAAAGACTGTCCAAAACCCTGGCACTTAGCGTCTAGAGGCACCAATAATATCACAAGTCAGAGCAAGGCTTAGCACCTACTCCCAGCCCGCTCCCACCTTACATCCAGACCAAAAAGGCTACTCTGTGTTGGGGACAGTCCGTAGAGAAAGCCAAGACTGAGTGGCCAGCTTCCCGGGACCATGGATCTCGAGTTCCTTGCCCAGCAAACCGAGACAGTGAGTGGTAAGTGCCACGTGAACTCTTAAAAAAAAAAAAGATTTATTTATTTATGAATACAAGAGCTGGGGTACAGCAGGCCAGAGGCGCAGGAGATGAGAGGATTCACCAGAGACAGGGTGGGAAGCAAAACAGGCAGATCGACTGCAGTGAGTGAGGCAGGAGAGGTCTGCGCTGCCATGTGAGTCCCCTCCCTGGTCGGGACCTAATGGCGCTGCAGTGCAGCAGATGCCTCACAGTGTGGGTGCTCAACCTGCTATGCCACCAGGGAGGCTCCTGACCGCCTTTGTCTTCTCACTCACAAGTCATTCTCAAACCTCCCATTCTTTCCCCGGACTGGCCCATCCTCCATGCCGCCTACTGCACACCTGCCCTCCACTGGCAGCCAGTGAGTCCCTAGGCTACTCCCAAGGAGCTCGGCCCTAGGATGGAGATGTGAAGTCCTCAATTTCAAGGGTCCTTTGGAAAGTTTCCTTTGATAGATGCTTACTTCTAGGAAAGATCTTAGTGTCCCACCTGAAAGACCAGTTCCTAGCACCTGTCCTGTCCTGAATTTAGAGGCCAAGCTATCTCCAGGTACACGAGTTCCACTGTCACCATCACACAGGTGCCCCCGTGGCGGCACTGGCCCTTAGAGAGATGTCCCACTGGCCGTGGAAGCTCTGTCAGAAGAGAGGGGATTCACGCTGGGCTAAAAGGAAAACCCATTAGAAAAAAACAAAAATAAGTTTCCTGAGTAAAACATGTCTTTTCTTCTTTCAAAGCACTTAGATTACTTGCGGGAGGCTTTGTGAAGGGAAGGACGACTAACTTCTGGCAAATAACAAACTAAAAGGAGGGGACGGCAGCCGTCCCGTCCATCCTGAAGGAGGAGCCCTGCTGGGTCTCAGGGGTCAGTTGTTAGCTGGATGAACCAGCCAAATCCCTTCACTTCTCTGTGCCTCATTTTTCTCATCTGCAGAAATGACAGGGGAGGGGGGAGGGTGGGGGTGGGGGGAAGCTGGGTTTGGGGGATGGATTAAGATGATTATTGTGGTCCCTTCCAACTCTAGGAATAGACGACTTTCCAGCTGGGAAAGGGAATTTCCAGTTCGGAGTCCAAGGATTTGCCACAGAAAAATGAACAAAGAAGGAAGAATTATCCTTATCGGCCAACAGAGCCCCGTCTGACAAATGACAAAGGAGGGGCGCTCTTTGGGGCCCGTCTTCCTGGGGCTTGGAGCGCAGGCCGAGGGCCGCATGTCCACTGCAGAGCCGCCCTGTGGACAGGCTGTTAGGCGCATCTCAAGAAAGCCCGACCGTATTAGGAAGTCTCAGTGGCTCTTCGATTGCATGAAGAATGCTGCTCCTGATTTGGCTGTTTCGGTCATCTGCGGACTCATTCTACATGAAAATATCATGACTAGATGACCTGTCAAGTGTTAAGTCTAACCCTTGCTGCTTTTTTGCCAGAGTCCTTACAAAGAAGAATGCCAGATGTTATGCTTGTGTATTTAATGGGAAAAGAACAAAATGCAGCAAGCCTAGTTGTAATATTTAACTGTTTTTGAAAAGTCACCATCTAAACACACCAGAAATAACATATTTTCAAAACTGTGACAAAGTCAAATGTCTCTCAAACACAAAAAAATTAGTCTGTCAAGAGTAATTCGAAATAAAGCAATCTGTCAGCTGTAAAATGCAAGTACTCCTTTGTAAGTAGTCTGCATGCTTCCAGCTCTCTAAATAAACTATGCTAACATGTCAAAAATACTCAGAGAGAACTTCATCAACTTCAGAAAACATTAATCAGATACTTATCATCAGGCCAGATCTCTCACAAGCGCTTGGCACTTCCCAGGGACAAATTTAACTCATCCACTGTCCATGCTTATCCCCCCAGGAATCTGAACATTACTTAACATTCCTCCCCTGCCTCCTCTCACCAATAACCAAATCCAATATCTTATGCCCACTCAGCATCTTCGCGTCCTAGTCTCTGTCCCTATTGCCATCACCTTCACTGCCTGTTTACTGGACAACTGCAAAGTCTTCCAGTCTTCAACACCTTCAATTAATTTCTGTTTTTGTGGGGCAGTTTCATATGGTTCCGTCTAATACTTATGAGTAATAGTATATATGAACTCATTCTTCCTTTTTATATATTTACCATATCATAATTTTAACCATTTGTACAAGATAAAGTGTGATGCAAAAGCAGATGTGTACAAGTAGGATGGCTTATGTCTTGGTTACCCTGACACCATTCTGGTTTAACCATATTGCCTAGGATAATGACATTACTATCATACTACTATTACATTTCACTGTTAAAGGTGTTCAAATTTGGATGGTAGAACTCTATCATCTGCTAAATAATCTCCTCATAAGACATCCTAAGGCTTAAGATCATAACCACAAGAGAGTTTTCTCTCTCCATGGGTATTAATGCTTTTTCCTTTGGAAGGAAAAGAGTGTGTGATCAGAATTAATGCCGGTTTCCCGTGAAGCCTCACCTTGGGGAACCATAAAGAGAGACAGAATCAAAAAGTAACTAATACACAAGCAAAATCTGTACTAGTTTTTGAAGAATACAAATAAGAACTCAATGCATGCTCACGGCAATACTCTTTAAGAGTTACTTCCACTCCCTTCTAAGCCGCTGGGGTACATGGGCCCTTACAAGGAACACCGGCCTTGCTAGAGCCTCAGGATCAGATTCCAAAGGACACACCTCTTCTTCTGCCTCTCCTTTATCCTACCTATTAGCCCAGTTCAAGATTCATCACCACTGAATTACAAAAAGCAAGGAGGATATCTGGCAAAGATGGGACATTTTGGGAGAGGAGGTTGGAATTCTCTTTGGATTAAGGAGAAGGAAAAGGATGTCAAACAGTGCACATGAATAACGTGAGTAGTTCACAGACGTAAATATACAACAACAACCAAAAAAAAAAAAACAGGCAGAGAGACTATGCAAAACTGAAAAAGATGAAAGAGACATAACGAATCAAATGAATCCAAAAACTGAGGAAATTTGAATATGGACCATATATCAGATGGTTTTGGGGAATTACTGTTCATTATCTTGGTTGCAATAATGATACTGTGATTATATAAGTTGATGTCACTAAACTTAGAAGAAGCATGGGTCATTATCTGGGAGTGAAGTATCATAATGTTCCCAACCTGTATTCAGGTGGCTCAGATAAAGAATGTGAACATTCAAACACCACATGTGGGGTACACCAGAGATTCAAGCATGCGTCTGATGCAGCCCAAATTCTCCAGGTATTTATTCCAAGGGTGGCCACTTAACTTACTGCTCATACACAAATCTTACTGAAACATAAGCATAAACCTATGGTGTACAACTATTGTAGTGGGCAAGAGAGAAAATGTGCAACAAAATGAAGGAACTATGACTATGTACTACTTTGTCAACTTTTCCTCAGGTTAATTTTTTAAATACAAAGGAAGAAAAAAAATAAGCAAATAAACACAGCCCCTTTCACATGAGCACTAAATATTGCATACAATGCCTCCAGTTTCCCTTTGAAGCTCCAACTGCACTGGCTGCTGGGAGAGAAACAATGCCCACAGTGCTTCTTGTTGGGAGGGATCGTTTATGAAATCTGCAGGGAACTCAGCTTCCTGATGGGAAAGCCATAGCTTCTGGGCAGTGCCACTCGGAACACCAGATCTGAGGGGAGCCAGCACTAATCTTTACAGCATTTCCTGGGGAGCTCCCTAAAGGGTGCGGGCCCAGCCCAGAAAGTCTCCTTTCTGGGGACTTCTTTGCCTACCACATATGGGGTACACTAGATGCAAGCATAAGTTGATGCAGCCCGAACTCTCCAGTTAGTTATACCAAGGGTGACCACTTAACTTGTTGTCCAAATCAAGATGCTTTTGAGAACATAAAGGGGCGCTAACCAGACAGGGTATTGGGACAACTGGGAATGTCCCAGGATGACTGAAACAGCATTTGAATACACAGTCATCCTCATAATAGACCAAGTGGTTGTAAATTAGACAAATACATAACACAAACCAACTGCTTGTAAACAAATTTGTGAATGTCTATGAACAAATTGTTTGGAGGTTCCAGGGAGTCATAAAGTCATTTTTTGGAAGAATCTGGAAGAAATTTAAGGAGGAGGAGGAATTTCAAGTTGATCTTAATGTAATAATGAGATTTCTGTGGGTACAGAAGGAAGGGAAGTTCACTCCAAATGGAACATCTTGGGTGAGCAAAGACCAAAGTGGGAAAGCACGGGGCGAGCCACGGAAATGGAAGCAATTACAGAGGTGGTCTGAAGAGGTGTCTGCAGGGAAGATACCGAGAGGAACCCAGAGAGGCGAACTGGAACCACACCAACAAATGCAAACCCAGTCCAAGGGCAAAAAGGAGTCCTGAGGCTTTCTGGGAAGGACAGTAGTAAGACTGTGGAGGCCCTTGAATGTCAGACTAGACGTTGGCTCAGAGAATCTGATGACTTTTACAGAGGAGCCTTCTACAATAAAGCACCTGTAAGTATAAATCCATGTGAGCCACCCTGCAAACATGAATGACATAAACCAAAGAAAACTGTCATAGGATTGCCGTGATGAGCTTCTCAAAACCATCTTTCATGTCTCTTGTGGGCGGTTCTGTTTTATATGCTGGATCAAATGTTATTTCTTCTGTCAATTTTTCATCATAAACATCCTCACAGGAGCCCTACCCTCAGCAAGTACTGTCACAGTAGCAGAGATGAGAGAGTTAAATTGTCCAGAATTGTCCGAGCCCGAGAAGATGAAAACACAGCATTTCGGCTAAAGGGAAAGCAGATTACCAAGAGGGGGAGAAAGTGATAAATTCCCTCTGAGGATGGAAAATTACATCCCACTGAAGGCACAGCTCATTTTAATGCAAGTCCTTTATCAAACACAAAGAAGCCCAAGGCAATCTCACATTTAATAAGATTAATTATACTTCCCAAAGATTAATTTATAGATATTTACTACATTACATTGAGAATTTCAGGGAGAAGAAAATTAAAAGATATGTGGTAACTGTTTTCAATTTTGTCCCAGATATCTGACTAGACAAAGGCACAGGCCTCACAGGAGAATAAGTCATTCTAGAGAAAACTATTAATATCAAATCTTTCCAGAAAACGTGGACTACGCTGGTAGAGCAATCTCATTTCCAGAGGAGAACAACCCGACAGGAAGCCAGGGCTCTGGTTTTTAAATACAAAGCCAGGAATCTTTGTAAACAGAAATCACGTATTCCCTTTCTGTCGAGGGTGTGCCCTGCTCTTCAAAACGTAGTCCCTGGTCAGTTAAGGCCATAAATGAATGGGAGAAAAGGCTGATTGGAGAAATAACTTTTTTTATTCTTATTTTTATTTTTTTATTATTTATAGACCTTTTAGATCATTGTTCATTTTTTAATGTTTGCTTTCTTTTCTCAGGTATAATCCCCAAAGAGCTTCCACCACCAATTCAGCCATGCACCATCACACAGTCCCATGTGATCTTCCCTCCTCCTTTCCGATCCCTCTCTCTCCCCTTCCCCTGCAGGATGTCTCTGGTTTATGGTTGTCCATTTATTTTTGTTTTGTTTCATTGTGTTTTTTATGGTTATTGTTTTTCCTTGATGCCTTATTTGGTCTCCCTATATTCTTCCTATAAGTGAAACCATCCTATATTTTTTTTTTCCTTCTGACTTATTTGAGTATAATTCCTTCTAGCTCCATCCATGTTGCTGCAAATGGCATTTGTTTATCTTTTGTGATTGCTGAATAATATTCCATTGTGTATATATACCATATCTTAGAGAAGCAACTCTCGAGTTTTCAGCCTGCGGAGTTTTATGATCTACAAAGCACATCCAGGAAGGGTTAACAGGAGCCAACTTTGCACTAGGCTTGCACTAGGCTTTGGGTTTTCAATAAGATAACTGCAATTAAATGGAAATCATCAATGACACTTAAGTCCACAGACTGTGTTTGTATATACACCACTGGAAGATGAAAGGTAACCAATTCACTAATTTGAAACTCAGCAAATAAAGCAGCAGAGTAAAATACATGTATCTTGTCTCTCCTATACAAACTATATACCACTGGATGACCAAAAAGGACACGAAGGGAAGCAAATCTTCACAAAAGTATTCTACCTGATAAATGAAAATAGTCTAAAATGAAACTAAAGTTAGCATATCACCACTTTATGAGCACCAGTAAATAAATCTAATTATGGCACATCAACAATTGTTAACGTTATGAAAAGAACAAGATGGATATCGTGTGCTTGTTGGTGTAAGAACAATCTGATAGTGTTGTCAAAGGAATTGTATTGACATAGAAGATGGGTCTGTTGTAGGCACAAATAGGTTGCATGAGTAAGTCACTCAGATTCTTATGACCACCTATTCCTGCTACTTTGCTTTCCCTCTCTCAATCCATATCTAAGATCTCCTGAGAGGTTCCCCTGTAGCCGGCTGATTGTCGAAAAGGATGTTTTATAGATGACTCTGCATTATAGATCAACCCTAGCATGAAGCAGGTGCATTTCCATTCAGTAGAAAAGAGAATGAAAATCTTTCCAACTGGTAGAATTACACAGTATATTTTCACTTTGAGACCAAAAATGACCAGTAGCATAAGTCTATACTAATTCATAAGTAGTGGTTAATGATCTGACCACATGGTCAAAGAATTAGAAAGCAAAAAAAATGGTTAAATTGGAAACAGTAAAAAGGAGTACCAGGAGTAGGGTAATTGGTAGGGCAAAGGATATGAAATAATGTGTCCCAAGTGCATACTCACAAAAGAGACAGTTCTCAATGATCAGGTGGAAAGATAATACACTCTAAGGATTTCAGTCTTTTCTTCTAGAAACCTCAGTGCTTTCTTCATGGACTTTTCTTTAAAGTAGCAGCAATGAAGAAGGCCAGGCACAGATTCAGCAAGACAATGCTATCACCACATTCATCCTGTCAACTGCAGGAGCCAACACAGAGCCCAGATGGGCCACCAAGCCCACAGATGGAGAGTTAATTTCACCGATCCACTTTTATCATGGATGGCACAAACTGGTTTTCCCTGGAGTAAGCATTTGTTTTGGATATGGATTTGCTTTTTGCAAATCCACATTCTTAGACAATCACTTACTGTTATAAAACTCACAACATCACTTCTGATGAAGACACTGATTTCTCAGCAAAAGGAGTGCAGCAACTGGCTCTGACCACGGAATTCTCTGGTCGTGCCACACAGTCCATCGTCCCAAAGCAGCTAGCCTGACAGAAGGGTGAAATTACCCACTGAAGACTCAATTATCTCAGCAACTGGGAGCTAACCCTTGAAAATTTATGGCTCCATCACAAAGGACTCAATATGTGCTTTCAATCAACAGCCTACATAGGGGCTGCTCTTATTATAATACCTATTAATCTAATCAGTAAAGTTTTGATTCCTTTCCCTGAGATTTTGGGCTATTTGGCTTAGAGTTAATAGTTCCCAAGGAAAAATATTACCACAAGGACAAAAGGATGGCTCCATAGAAATCAAAGTGGAGACTGCTCCAGGTCATTCTAGACCCCTTGTGCCATGGAACCAAAGGACAAAGAAAGGTTTTATTGTATTTACTGGGTGATTTGTCCCAACTGACAGATTTAATAAAAACAAAATAAATGAAATAGTATGGCAACCAAACAATGGAGACATAAAGGAGGATTCTGTAATCCAGAGGATTCTCTAGGGTTTCATTTATTACTTCTATGTCCAGCAGTAAAGTTATTAGAAGATTTTACCCAGCCAACAAAAGAGGAATGAGTAAGGACTCTTCAGAAAAAAAGATTTGTGTCAACTTGCCCAAAAAAGAATCCTCATAAGCCAAAGGGTTTAGTTGAAGGAAAAGAAACAAGAGATTGGATAAGGGAAAAAGTTAAATATATATAGATCCTGTATCTACATCAATCTACATCTAGGTAACAACTATCTTCTTGTTATCAGTTGCAGAAAAGAGGATGATGGCAACAATGTATTGGAACAAATTCCATTATATTATTCCTCACTTTTTTAAGTATGTGTGCCTATAGAAATCATCTCCCCACTATTTAATCTTCCCCTAATATGTCCTATAAAGAGATCGATAGTTAACATTACCACTTAGTCTTTGTGTTATAAAGAAAATAAGATTTTTACTAACCTATAAAAGGAATTAATTAGAGATGGGTACACTGACTGATGGAACTTTCTATCTCACTTATCAGGAAAAGGGCAAGCATACCTTCGGTATTGAACAGGATAGTCACATCCGCAAACGTATCACAATGGCAGTGGTGCCTTTCCACATCTGTGTGAACAGCTGTACATGGACGCAGAGGAGACAAAGGGCGAGAAGCAAGGCTGACAGCACCTGTCCTCACACAACGTCACATGCGCCTTCCATGTCTCTTCCTCTGAAGCACATCGCATTGCCCAGCGAGTTCACTGGTGGGGCTCACTGGTCTGTATCTCTAGCAGGGGACTGGAGAAGGGAAGAGGCACTCTTGCATCTGTGGATTTCCTGTAGTTCCATAATGGCAGTGGACAGCACGGCTGGCTAATGTAGGCCAGAGCTCCTGCTCAGGCACGTTGGCCCCAGTAGCAGAACTGAACTGTGGGCCAACAGAAAACAGGAACTTACATGTCCCGACAGTGCCTGGCCCAGGGGTGGACTCATGGTAGGCAGGTGGATTTTTTTTTAATATTGCTTTGTTTTGTCTTTATTGTAGCAATAACACATAACATAAAATTTACCACCTTAAGCATTCTTAAGCATACAGTTCAGTAGTGTTACATATAGTCACACTGCAGCGAATCAGCAGAATCCAGAACATTTTCACTTTGTAAATCTAAAATTCTATACCCATTAAATAATAACTCCTGAGGAGGGAGAAGGAACAAAATGGGTGGGAAGAGCACAAGGGACTATGGTGATGGTGCACAGTAGAACTGGTGATGGGAATTCCACGGGGATGAGAAATATACACTATACAAAAATGAAAAATACTGTAAAATAGATATAAAATTAAAATTAGGAAAAAATAAATAACAACTCCCCTTTTCCTCTTTCTCCAACCCTGGTCACCACCATCTGACTTTCTTTTTCTATGCATTCACTACCTTAGACACACACATGACTTTTAAAAAGCTTACCTAACTATAGCATCTAGGAGTTGAAAACAATCTTAGAAATAACCCAGTCCACGATCTTGCCCAGAGCTGGGTCTGTTCTTGTACATCTCAGCTTCACTAACCTCTGCCTTTGATCCTCTGCTCTCAGTTGGAAGGATCCCAGTAAAAAGGAGCCAAGCTATGGGTGGACATTTGCTGTAACTGAAAACAAAAAAGTTCTGACACTAACAGAAAATGTTGAATTTCCATAACAGGGTGGTCCCCAGGAAAGGGGAAAGTTCCAGAATCCCGGTTCTGCCCTAAGTGGGTGGGGCTGAGCAGGGATAAGAAGTTGCTAGAGAGAGGAAATAAGAAGACAGAAGGAAGGGAGGAAGAAGGAAGCAGGATGGAGAACAGCAAGGAGACCTGGAGGAGGCACGTGTGGCAGGGGGACGTGTGAAGAAACTGCGCTTGCTTTTTGGTCTTGGACTGGTTGGAACAGATGTGGGTGAAAGACCCATGGGGAGGTTAACAATGGCAGCTATCATCTTGATTTTGATTTTGCTCTTTTCCTCCTGGATTTGTCTGACTCTTTCTGACCCTTTTCTATGGGTCTCTACTGAAACGTCCTTTGGACGTGTGGCAGGCTTTTGGGCCTTGCTTTGGGCCAATCCTATTTGACTAAATTTTTACCCTCAAGGAGACAGATAACTTTAAATGCTTAACTTAGTAACTATGTTCTTTGTCCTTTCTGTATTGTTCCCCAATACCCATTCAGAGAGGGCAGGTTTGGGGGTTCTGGGGTGCCCCTCTCCCTGACCTGTAACACTCCTACCCATTTATCTTGGTACATTTTCCATAACAGAACATGCCCCCCTACATCTTCCAAAGTTTACATTTTGTGCAAAGTTTACATTTTAATCACATTTGTCTCAGTCAGTCAGGAGATAATTTTGCATGGAGAAAATCAGGGGCACAAATATAAGAATATCAACTGTTGTTGATAACAGCCCTCAATAGTCAGAAGTCTCCATAGCCTGGGGGAGGGAGGGGAGGGGCAGCAGAATTCAGGAACTAATTAAAACAATGAATCAGTGCTTGCTTCTAGGGCTGGTTGCACATTCAGGCCTTTAAAAATAAATATTCCTCCACATGCTCACAGATTACTGACAGTTTCTCATTAGGTGACTACTTGGCTCATTAATAAACCAAAAGATTCTCTCCCAGGTAGTCACAATATTTACCACAAGGCAAAGACAAAGATTGTCGCTAAAGAAATTTCAATCCTGAAGGCCAATCAATTCGAAATGTTCTCTAAGGTGCAGGGGCAGTTGTCGTTGGTTCTCAGTGACGTTTCCAGCAGTGAAGGATCGCACGATGTGTTATTTATACCACGCATTTACACAGTTGCTATAGAAACATAACCAAGAAATAATAATAATAAAGAATTTGAAGAACACAGAGACTATGACAAAACAACTCTGATGGGAGAGGAGAGACAGGGCAGCCTGGCAGAGAACTAGACCATATAAGGCAGCTGCCTTCGCCTTGAGCAACTGTCTCCATCATCTGCATCCTCATCAGTGTTACACACACTCAGTATGTATTTGATACAGGAAAAATACCGTGTAGTCACTTTAAAAGAGAAACATACAAGTTTTGGAACAAAAGGAAGGAGCTGAAAGGAAGGCCCCAGAGATAGGAAATGCAAACTTCTAAAGAGAGCTAGTTAACACTCTGGACTAGGAATGAAAGGGCACTCAAAGCAAAGAGAAGATAATGGATGTAAAGTAAGGGAGATTCCAGGAACCTGAAGATTCCAGACACCCAAAGATTCCAAAGGTTCCAGATACAGTAGTAGTAGTAGTAGTAGTAGTAGTAGTAGTAGTAGTAGTAGTAGTAGTAGTGAAACAGGATGGTCCCCAGAAAAGGGGGACGTTCCAGAATCCAGGTTCTGCCCTAAGTGGGTGGGGCTGAGCAGGGATAAGAAGTTGCTGGAGAGAGGAAATAAGAAGACAGAAGGAAGGGAGGAAGAAGGAAGCAGGATGGAGAACAGCAAGGAGACCTGGAGGAGGCACGTGTGGCAGGGGGACGTGTGAAGAAACTGCGCTTGCTTTTTGGTCTTGGACTGGTTGGAACAGATGTGGGTGAGAGACTCGTGGGGAGGTTGACAATGGCAGCTTTCACCTTTCTTGATTTTGATTTTGCTCTTTTCCTCCTGGATTTGTCTGACTCTTTCTGACCCTTTTCTCTACTGAAAGGTCCTTTAGACGTGTGGCAGGCTTTTGGGCCTTGCTTTGGGCCAATCCTATTTGACTAAATTTTTACCCTCAAGGAGATGGGTAACTTTGGATTTTTAACTTAGTAACTATGTTCTTTGTCCTTTCTGTATTGTACCCTAATTGTATTAAAGTTCCTTTCCATTAAAGGTCTTATATGTTTGTCTTAATGTGGCAGATAGCAAAACCTATTCAAAGAAGGCAGGTTTGGGGGTTCTGGGGTGCCCCTCTCCCTGCCCTGTAATAGTAGTAGTAGTCGTAGTAGTAGTAGTCGTAGTAGTAGTAGGAGTAGTGGTGGTGGTGGTGGTGGTAGTAGTGGTGGTGGTGGTGGTAGTAGTGGTGGTGGTGGTGGTGGTGGTGGTAGTGGTGGGTGGTGGTAGTAGTAGTAGTAGTGATAGTAGTAGTAGTGGTGGTGGTGGTGGTGGTGGTAGTAGTATTGATAGTAGTGGTGGTGGTAGTAGTAGTAGTAGTAGTAGTGATAGTAGTAGTAGTAGTGGTGGTGGTGGTGGTAGTAGTGGTGGTAGTGGTAGTAGTAGTAGTAGTGGTAATGGTAGTGGTGGTAGTAGTAGTAGTGGTGGTGGTGGTGGTAGTAGTAGTAGTAGTGGTGGTGGTGGTAGTAGTGGTAGTGGTAATGGTAATGGTGGTGGTAGTAGTAGTAGTAGTGGTGGTGGTGGTGGTGGTGGTAGTAGTAGTGGTAGTGGGACCATCAAGAAATAACCAATCACAGGAAGACTAGTGACACATTAGCATAATTAGGGGAAGAAGGCCTATATTCCCTGAGGTGCCACTCCACCTCTGCTCTCTTTGCCCCTCCCAGGTACTGTAGACCAAGGAGTCTTTATTCTTCACCTTTTTTTCCTAAACTTTCCTTTAATTTCTAAATAAATAAATAAAAGAGAAACAGAAATAAGGAAAGGCCAGAAAGATATCATTTCTAAATAATTTAAATTGCAAATAAGAAAATGGAAAACATTCGCTGTGCTTGTAATCAAAGCAATGCCTCTCCAAACAGTTACTTTTGTCTAAGCAAGTGAGGACGAGAGGGACATGGTCAGCAGGTGAAAGTGTAAATTTGTACAACCTTTCGGAAGATGAATTTGCCAATGAATAATATCAACCTTTAAAAGATTTTTTATATTTTGTCCCCGAAAATTTATTTTCTACAAGATAGTCTAAAGAAATTACTCCAAAATGGGCACACAAAAAAAGGGCAGGCATAAGGGTTTTATAATCTGTAGTAGTAAGAAATTGAAAACAGTCAAATATCAAGCCATCGATGATAAGGTGAATAAAATATGGCTCACAAAGAAATGGCAGGCAACCAATGTTAGGCTACCAATAGTATAGTGGGTGTTACATCGCACTTTCCAGGTGGCAGACTCTATGCTAACTTATATACATTAACTCACTTAATCTTTACTATAATCCCATGGTGAACTATGGGGACCCTCTATGCCTGAGGCACAGTAGCTAAATAATTTGCCCAAAGCCATCAATTTACATAGCGCTGAGCTGGTATTCAAATTCAGGCAATCTCACCTTCTGATCCCAGACTCCCTGCTCTTAATCATCATACTACTACACTGTAAAAAAAAGACCATATTAAATTTTTAAAATGTTCTTTCAAAATATTTTTTAAATGAGGGTGAGGGTTTTAAAGTGAAGATGTTTGCCCAAGGCTGAGGCAATGTTTTCAAAAAGAGATTACCAAATTGTGTGTGTGTGTAATACCATATGTATGCCAAGTTATCAATAGCTATTATTAGAATTATGGGACATTTTTAACTTTCTTCTTTCTTCTATTTTTTCATTTTTTTTGCAACTAATCTATATTAAATTTATAATTTAAAAAAATATATATGGAACAAAAGTCAGTAGCCTTCCTATATACAAACAACCATTCCGAAGAAGAAGAAATCAAGAAAAATATACCCTTTACAATTGAAACCAAGAAAATCAA
>JAGFMF010011395.1:8123534-8141334 GCA_019455555.1 Galemys pyrenaicus | reverse complement strand
CAAGGGACTGAGGTGATGGTGCACGGGTGAAATGGTGGTGGGTACCCCCTGGGGACTACAAATGATGTCAAATATAACTAATAAAAAAAATATATATATGAAGGCTCTCAGTACATCATGATGTATTTCACTGCCTTCAGCCTAGACCCTGAAACAACCCATTCTTTCTGTTTTTAAAGATTTATTTATTTATGCATATAAGAGCTGGGGTACAAACCAGAGGTGTGGGGGGTGGGGGTGGGTGAGAGGATTCACCAGAGACAAAGCAGGGAACAGAACAGGCAGATTAACTGAAACACACAGCTGAGGGGAGCAGCGGGTGAGGCAGGATCCCCTGCTTCCATGTGGGTCCCCTCCCTGGCCGGGGATCAAATTTGTGCTGCAGTGGCTGCCACTGTTTTACAGCGCAGCACTCAACGCACTGCGCCACCAGGGAGGTCCCAACCCAGTTCTTAACACAACTATTTAGGACCAACTGAAGTGCTTCATATCAATTTATCGCCTTCTTCACATGAGATGTGCTTGTATTTAAATCTTCATAAAAAGTAGTCAGGGATGCTGACCTCAACAGATAGACTTTGCAAATAAAGTCTATCAAGAAAAGATTTTCATTCTTTCAAGACATGGAGTTCCTAAGCATCCAAACCATGTCCAAATAAAATCTTTTCATTCCCCATCTTTGCCCCTAAGGCATGGGGTCCCAAACAAACTCCCAACCTGCCCACATAAGACTTGTGCCCTGTGACTCCGTGGGATGTCCTGAAGGCCTTTACCTCCTGCACTAAACCAACCAGGAGCTCCTCCATGGTAATTCCCAACTGGATAGACTTTGAGATTTAAATTGCCCCCAGGAAAAGAGCAAGTGAGAAATTAAACGAGCACCTTCCCACAGAGACTGTGCCACCCCAAGGGGGTTGGGGAAACAATAGCCTAGGGTCAGTGGGACAGAGGCATTAATTATTTTTTCTCAAAGGACAAGCCCTGCTCTGGATAAGCAATGTTTCTCACACACTGCTCCATGTGGGCTCGCAGAGTGTGCAGGAAGCAGGTGACTCTGAGCTTTAAAGGATGCTGTGTGGACTTCCATCATGATCAAGTTCACAAACGGCCTTGGCAGTGCTCTCGCCACCTGGCACTTGGTGGCCCTGATTATTCCCATAGCAGCAAAGCTCCTAGAAGCCCTAAATAGAATTGCCCCAGATTCTGCAACATTCGTCAGAATAGCACAGAAATATGTTTTGGTGGCATATCTCTGTTCATCAGTACCCACGCCACAGCCCTCTCACAATCTACTTTATCCGCAGCGCTGAGATGCCCTGCGGCTAAGCCGCAAGGATCGGAGTGGGAAGAAATCAAGCTGCCCCTCCAGATTTGCACCCCAGGTATACACACTTTATGTAATTCCCTGCCCTTGGCTGTGGGTGAAACCTATGAATGATGGCTGCATAATCTGGCTAACAGTGATGGGTAGTCACTCCCTCCCAGCCAAGTAGAGAGATGTCAGCAGTGAGAGTGACATGCAACTGCTCCCTGGAGAAGGCAACGGTTGGCGTCGCGAGCTGCCTCTGGAGTCACGTGACGGGAATGGCAAGCGGCTGGAGGGACTGAGAGTGGCCAACAGCTACAGCAGGAACATGGACATCGGACCTACAACTTTCAGGAAATGACTCCTCCCAACAAGCACGGGCTGGGAAGACAATCCCGAGCCTCCCACAGACTCACAGCCCTTGATGCTACCTTGACTTCAGCCTACAAGCCTGGGAGCAGATGGCCTGGCTGATCTGTGGTTCATGACCCCTGGGGATTGTGAGATAACAAACTGGCTTTGTTTGAAGCCCAAGCCCAAGGGGTAGTTTGCCAATAGAAAACTAAGCCGATGACCATGCCTGACATTGTCAGAACATGTGTGGCCGATGTCCTTTCTCACATTTCCTCTGTCTCCAGAAGGAAATAGCCACCTTTGGAGAAGAAGTTTTTGTCTACGGCATGTGCCCCTAAGGACCTAGTGGAGGGTAAGAGCTGACATCTGTGTAGCCATTTGGAGCTTCGCTTTCTAATGTAGTCTCATTTGAGTTTGACATCATCCCTATGTGTGAACAGTGGGGACTGTGCACAAGACGCTGGAGCCAAGACGCTTCAACCACTTGCTCCCTCCGTGAACTCAGGCCCACTCCTTGACTTCTCTGAGCCTCCATTCTGCACCTGTAAAACCTGGAATCCCTGCCTACCTTTAATCCTTAATTTGAAACTTGAGGATTAAGTGATTTTACATACAGTCTAACTCTTGGGACTAACACTACATGAGTGTTCGCCATTACTGTTCTCCCCGGTATTATCTAAACACACTAAGAAAGCAAAGCTAGGTCAGTTCATGTCCCTAGGGCATGCAGCAACTACTGCAGCCTGAGGTTCTAACAGGTGCCCCGGCAGTGAGTATGTGCATTATCCTGGACACGGTAACCTTCACCAGGGAAAGAAAGGGCTCCAATCACCTCCAGCTGACGTCCTGAATAGAAGAGGGTGGGGAGCACAGGCCTGAAATAATGAGCTTTCTGCACATCACAGAAAGGGTCACAGATCAGGGACGAGCAGAGATGTAACTGCCTCCTTCGGTAGCCTTTAAACAGAACCCTCATTCCAACAGAATTTGGGGATTGAGATGAGAACACAGACCTATGCGGTTCTTACCACAGTAATTGGACTCACCCGCAGTCTAGAGCACAGATGGGCCGCCGTGGTCTGATGCCATGTTGATCAGTAACAGCAGCTGTTCCTTTCAGGTGACCTGGCAATAGTACAGCCACTGAAAGCATCGCATTTAAATCTTCTGGCTAGTTGGAGTGTGCAGGGGAAGGTTGGCAGCACCTTCCGAGATGCCCCCCACCCCGATCATATGTGACAAGACGAGAGTGGGCTTTTCACTAGGACTGCACAGGATGGGCTACCCGGGGTGCCCACCTTCTTAACATGGAAACAGACTCACAAAGGACATTTTCTATCAAAAAGCACCCACCGAGCAGATGATTCTTCCATATGTCAGGGCTGCTCACTGGTGGAGCTTTCTTTGCATATTGGGCACTGCTGTGGTTACACTCCTTAGAAGATACATTTTCACTCTCTTTTTTTTTTTTTGTCCCATTAAAGTGCTATTGACAAGAAGTCTACTTTCTCATCTCTTGCATGTTTTTGTAATTTTTTTCACTTATGTTTCAAAGAACACTTGGTGATAAGGTGGAGGGGAATATGAACATCTGAGTAAACATCAAAATAGCTCTTCCTTTCTAGGGGTGGGAGAAGGTTCCGAATAAATGTACATCTTTTGTCCCAGTCCTCACTGGGCAGCCTTTGTGCCATGTAGAAGATAGAAAGATCGACAACGTCCCCTCACTGTCTTCTTGGCATTTTCCCATCATTGCTTCTCCTTAACAACAAACCATTCAGGAAATGGGAACCAAAGTGCTTTGTCTTATCTCCCAGTTACACCAAGGAATACTCGTATGTTTCAGAAAGCTTAGCTTAATTTTCATGGCAGCTGTCCTCGAAGATCTAAGAACAGGTAGCAAAACACTCACACTACAGTGCAGTTAGGGCACAGGATTGACATCATTTAAGTTAAGACAAACAAGCATAGAGGACTCACACCGTGCAGACCTAACAAAACACCCAAACCAAAACCCAGAGTCCTTAGTACGTAATTAAGCCTAACTAGAGAGGAGGGGGTGCTTGCCAAAGCCAGTTTGATGCAGGGAATGCAAAGATGTGGGGAGTTCAACATCAGAGCAACTTGGGCTACTTTCTGAAACTTGCCAGCCTTGTTGGTTTGGAAGATCAGAATTCTGCACTTGGCATGTTCGAGAAGTCCTGCAATAACACCCCGGTCAAAACACAAAAGGCCACAATCAAGAGGAAATGTCTCAGCTGCTGGGACCCAATTCACCCTTGATATTTTGATAAAAATAAAATGTTTCCTCAGTCTAATCAAAAAGCCCAATCACCTACCATGGTAGAGTGGCTTTCAAGCCATTAAGCAGCAAGTGTCACCAATCAAAGCTGTGCCTATCAAACAGAAAATCTTTCAAGTAGATTTTTTTTCCCTGGGAGGGATGCTCTGCTAGATCTTAGAGTACATACAGTCCTCAAGGAGTTTAGTCTACTTATTGCATATAACAGGATATCAAAATGGAAATTTTTTTCTCAATTTAGAGACCCCAAGGAAAAATCCCAATGTAAGTGTCCAAGAATGTAAGGTCTCATCTGGAACAATAACATCAAAGTCAGAGATAAGAGAAAAGCAACTGAGAAAAGAATGTTTAAGGAGGATTATTTGGAGACAGCTGCACTTTAACGCCTGGGAAGGGGGTTGGGAATGTCTATTCTTACCTCAAGATTAGGGCATTCTCACCTCAAGTAAAGGGTATTTTAATGGGAGCACTCAACAAGCTTAACTTGTGACTCCTGCATTATGGAAGCCACAGTGGCCTACAAGTCCTACAGGCCTAGAAACAGACAAGCTGCCAACATGAGCTCAAGAAGAGGTGGTCCAATTATTGAGATAAAGATGGGTCTACACCCCCGAGTTCATCAGAGCAATGTGGCATGCATGTTTCCCATGACAGGATGTGGCTGCTTACAAGGCAACTGGCATGAGGTCATATTAGGTCCTATATCATAAGGTCTTCTAGATGCTTGATGGACCTCAGTGAGTGAAAGGTGGAGCAGACTACCAGGTTTCTTGGGATGAAAGAGTAAGGGAATATCAAGAGGAGAAAGGCTCTTTCAGTTCTACTGATTTAGGTGGCAGGGGTGGGGAGATGGTGGTACATAAAAGTCACTAGTGCCTGAAATACCCACAAGACAGGGAAGAAAAGTGTTAGTCTTAAGTACCCGCCAGATCAAGAGAGTATAAAGCCATCCGACAGCAGTGACATCAAAGTAAGAAATTTCTGACTCTCCTTCTCTTTCTGACACAGAGGACTCAAATATCGTCACGGGGGTGGAGAAAGAGAGAACACAAGAGGCCAACTGCACCTCTGTGTGTGTGTCCTGGCAGAGCAGTGTGCCCACTACAGATAAAATGTGCCTCCAACAGAAATACCTCCTGAGATTTATCAGAGCTTTGCTGTTTTGCATAGCAAACAATCACCTCACACAAGGAAGTCATGTTGGTCACACTGGTTAATTCTAACTTTAACTTTACTTTCCATTGTATTGGCCATTCAACTGTATTCCAACATGTACACATGCCCTGTGTGTTCTTAACCCATTTCCATTTTAAGGATATGATTTTACTAAAGTTTAAATTTTGGAAACATGTTTAGGGAAAAATAGTTAACAGTTTTTTGGTTTGATTCAGTTTAGCTTAGCTTAGCTTAGTAGTGTGACTCCTATTACTTTATATAATTGTTCTCACAGAGTTGACAGCTCTATCGACCTGGCAACAACTATCTGTTTTGTTGATTAAACATTAATAGGCTGTCACAGGTTGAAAATCTGAATGTGAGCAAAATGTCATGAAAATAACTAAAGGCTGAGAATTTGGGGCTTGGAAAAGGAAAAGTCAAAGAAGTCAACAGTATTAAGGAGTGACCTAAAATTGGACTTAAAGTGTAAAAGGCAAAAATGTAAGGAGGTTAGCAAGCAGTTGTTCTTCATTTCCATTATAGACAGAAAATGAAAAAGGCAGGATGGAGGAAAGAAAAGAGGGAGGAAGGTAAGGGAAGGAGGGAGGGAGGCTGCTTATGTTGTAGTAACTCAGGCTGGAGTTAGGGAGTGAAAAGAGGAGGGAGGAGAACATTACTTCAAGGCTGTTCATTTTCTTTGCTCCCTGTCCCTACTTGAAATAAAGACCCAGCAAGAAAGAAGAGATCTGGTGGCTAGTTTTAAGCTCTAGGACTCTGGTTACATCTCTCCTGGGAAAAATAATTTTAGCATTTGTTAAAAGGCTCTAGTTTGCCTCAAGTGACTGAGGCTAAAATGTTACCAGAATCTCTGAGCATCAACATTCAGGAATATATTGGAATTTAACATGTTTTCACTTACTTACAAGTTATGGCCTTCACTTAAGCACAACACATTAAAGCAACATATGAAAAAGAGTCACATTAATAATTTAAAAATAGTTCTTTTATAAGAATTTAAGTCTAATAAAATATTTTGAAGAGACAAAGAGGAATTAGAGAATGTAGTTGGAGAGGCTATAATGTTATTATTTACAACTTCAATTAATGAATAAACTACCCCCCCAAAAAAAATTAATGCTTGTTAAGATATCTGAGAATACATACAGATGAGTTTAGTTAAGAGAGGAACATTCAGGAAGCTGCTTCTCTGGGCTAGGACAAGTATAACTTCTATAGCAATGAAAAGGATAATCCCACAAGAGGGGTAAGGAGGGAGAAGAACAAACATGTGACACTAGTGTACTAAAAAGTATTCTCAAGGCCAGTCAGCGAGGGCTCAGTCAGAAAGGTGTTCAAAATGTTCAACGGGGGAAATTTAAGAAGGGCGTTAGCATTCATAAAGGATCCTCAGCGTCAGAGCTAGGAGTGCAGTGCTGGACCAGGCCCCCAGGGGTTGAATTTCACCAATGCCACTTAGTAGCTGAGTAAGCCTGGAAAAGTCACTGGTCCTTTCTAGGCTTTGGTGTTTTTTTGTTGTGTTGCTATTGTTTTAGTATTTTTATTTTTTACTTTTTTTAAAGATTTTATTTTTTAAAATTTCTTTATTTATATATATTTGACATTAGGTGTAGTTTTGACACCAGTAAGACAAGGATGCTAAGGAGACCTGCTAAGTAAGAATCTGTGAGAACTCGAGGTGCTAATGTATGGGAAATGCTGAGAGCACCTCCCAGCACAATCATGCCCTCCGTTGACAGCAGCCCAACAGCAGAGAATGAAGGAAACAGAGGAGAAACTCAAGACTCAAGAAGGCCAGCAACCAGCCAACATCACACTCAACTCTACATCTCCACTTCTAAATTCAGAGCTTTCTACGGTGACATGCTGCTGCCGTGAAGCCAAGGGGCCCACTGCTAAGGGGAATTAAGTTCAGCTTCACCTCCTTTTGATTCTTGGGGGTCAGGGAGCCAATATTCAGAAGATCGCTGAATCACGCTCAAGAGGTTGACAACTGCTTTGTCTGCAGGAATCATGTATCCAACATGAGTCTAGTCCTCTGACCCTGGAGGCAGGGAGTCTCGGTTCAAATCTCAGTTCAGTTTCTTCCAACAGCTGGGAAAGGCACTTTAAAACTCAATGAAACATAGATTGGGAATATTACGTGCCACCTTACCGGACATTTGCAAGAGTGAAATTTTTAAATCCTTATATTTCATCCTTTATTACAGGACTAAGTTACACATGGCCTTCTCCAAGTAAAATGTGATTTGTATTAAAAAATGAAATGACCAGTACATGACAAATATTCCAATTTCAGCTCTTCCTGTCATCATCATCAACAACAGATTTCAATTCAAATTAACATTTGCATTTTCCCTTCATCACTGACTTTTAAACATCTTGACCACAACCCATGGAGAAAAAAAATTAACTGTGATTCAGTCTGAGCGTACATATATGTGTGAAATAAAATCTTACAATAGCACATTTTCCCTTAATAAATGCAGCACACTCTGGCAATTACCATACTCTTTCATTCCATGTCATTTTTTAAAATTTATTTATGCACACAAGAGCTGGGGTACAGGCCAGAGTCCAGGGAGGTGAGAGGATTCACCAGAGACAGCGTGGGGAGCAGAACAGGCAGATGGACTGAAATACACTGCTGAGGGGAGCAGCAGGCAAGACAGGAGAGATCTGCTGCGCCATGTGGGTCCCCTCCCTGGCTGGGAATGGAATTAGCATTGCTGTGCAGCGGATGCTCCAAAGTGTGGCACTCAACCCGCTACACCACCAGGGAGGCCTCCCATGTCATTTTTAAATGTTGATCACGATCCTGCGCTGACACTATGACCAAGGATTGGTCACCACAGGTAACTGTTGCACTGAACTGTGTCCACCAACTACTCTGGGAACTCACAATCAGTTTAGTCCTCCACTGGGTTTTGTTGTTGCTATTGTTTTTAAGCTTATAATGAAGTAAATACTGTGCTAGAAAGTAAGTGCTTAGATAAGCTTCAAACTATATAATCCACTCCTCAATATAGGTTAGCATGTGTGATAAAAGTTTTTCCAGATAACTCATGAATAAGCAATGCTGACATTAACTTCCTTTAATAAGTTATAGTTTACTGCAGACGCTGTCCACCAATTTCATTAAAATAATTCACTACTGGCTGAATATTCCCTGCTGTGGCTCCAAATAGCTCAAACACCACTTCATACATTGAAAACAATGTATGTTAAATCTTCCCAGGTCTTTAAAAGATTCTCTTAGAAAATATAAGCATGTAGGCTATTCCCAGCGTGACACTGGTCTCGCTTTGCTATGCCCAGCCTCTCTGTATTTATTTAAGTTTCTCTGTCTAAATCATAGACTCCCAAGTCCTTCTCTTTCATGTGTTTGTAACATTTGCAAACCAGAAGAGTGATGGCAATGCATTCTGCCGACCCGTAAATTTTAGCAGGGAGATAAGTGTCTACTCCTCTGCCCACATCATTTTTATTACTATTATTGTTACTACAGTTTTATCCGAACTCATCTCACAATGCATTTTTTAATGTTATAGAGTGATGTTACATTACTCAGTAATGTTATATCTGATACAGTACTGACAAGCTGATATTTGAAAGAGGATGCTTGGCTTATGAGCTTATATCATTAGTTATACTCCAGAACAGTTCTGTCTCGCTAAACTTTCTTTTATGACGAACAGCTTCTATATTTGTAATGTCCACTGTGGTGGAGTGTATGTGGTATTGATCCCTTAAAACATGGCTAAAGCAACTAAGGAACTGAATTCTCAGCTTTATTTTAAGTTTAAACTTAAATAGTCACAAGTCACTAGGAACTACTATATTAATGCAACTCTGATCATAGTACATACTAAGGATCCTTATGTAATAAAATTATAATAAAAGGTGCCATTTAGGGGCCTCCCTGGTGGTGCAGTGGGTTAAGCAACGCACTGTGAAACAAACTGCTGCCACTGCAGCACGAGTTTGATCCCTGCCGCCGGCCAGGAAGGTGGCCCACATGGCGCAGCAGACCTCTCCTGCCTCACTCGCAGCTGCCCTCGGCAGTGTGTTTCAGTCAGTCTGCCTGTTCTGCTCCCCACTCTGTCTCTGGTGAATCCTCTCACCACCACCCACACACACACCTCTGGTCTGTACCCCAGTTCTTGTATGCATAAATAAATATTTTTTTTAAAAAAGGTGCCATTTACCAAACACTTATCCGGGCCAGGCATTAACCTAACCCTTCTCATACACATTATGTAATTTGCTTCTCACAATTCTATCTGATAAACACTATCATTAGTCCTCCCTTAATTCAGTTTAAAAACTGAGGTCCCACAGCAGTAACGAGGGAGCTGAGACTCAAACCCAAATCTGCCTCCTGAGCGCAAAGCAGGCCCGCTGCCCTCCCACCACTGTGCTCACTGGTCAGTGTGTCTGTTTTTAATTTCAGCAGAGAAGGAGAGAGCTGTTCAAGGGACTTGAGAATAAATGACTTTTTCTCTGTCCTTTCAAAAATCCCCTCTTAGTGCCCAAGCCTGGCCTCTCAAGAAGGAAAATTCTATAACTGAGAACTCTTACAGTTCTAAAAGCATGTCTCTGTGCTTTAAAGGTTTAGATCAGGAAGTGAGCTAGAATTCAAACTGTATTTATGGTTTGGAGACTGTCTGCCCATTTGAGGATACGAAATTAGTTTTACACTAACTTAAGATTTACTCTTCCCTGCTTCTGAAAGGACCTAAGGGGACTTACAAATTAGATTTTGTTGAAAGCATAGGAATCATAAAGAGCAGAGATCACTTTAAACAATAAAGGTTTTTAAACACCCAATCTCTGATTTCTGAGACAAAGGATTAAGTAAAGTTTTCTGGGTAAAGCAGATGATGATGATGATGATGATGATGATGATGATGATGATGATGATGATGATGATGATGATGGGGCACTAGGTTTTACAAAAATCTATTGGTGTCTATTTTTTTCCTTAACAAAAAAAGTCAAATTGTTATGCAGCTTTCACTAAAGATAAAGGATACTCAAGTAATTCGCAGCTCTCTTCCTCTATAAAAGCAGACAATATTGCAGGAAAACAACTCGGTAAAGACAGTTCTCTGAGGAGAGAGGACAGAGCCCAGGAGTTCATCTTTTGAGCGTGTCTAAGTGTCCTTTAGCCCATCCAGCACTAACTCAGATGTGGCTTCACTGCCTGGTTCCCTCCACAAAGCCTCTCCTGCCCTTGCAGCTGCTGATACCCAGACACTGGGCAGAGAGGGAACAGCCCCCGGAGCAGAAGAGAGGATACACAAAGTGGCTATTTGACTCTACAAGCATGTTCTCTCGTGATAACATGGGCGAGTAAGTGGAGAGCTGGCGGCTGTCACTGACTTGCAGTCAAGCTGAGTGTGTGTATGAAAAAGGGAGGGAGGGAGAAGGGAGGAAGGGATGAAAGAAGGAAGGAGGGAGGGGGGAGAGAGAGGAGTTTTCATTAAATATTTTGAATTTGTTGCTGGGTTTTATTACTTGTACTTTCTTCTTTCCATTTGAAGAAGAGAAATAATCACACACACACCCCACATTTTTTTCTACTTTGAAACAATAAATTCTGTGAGAATTTTCTAAGGGGAGATGATTCGTCTTTATCTGGTCAGACAATAAAAGGACTCTTTTGCCTCTGCCTCTAACACAACTTTTCCTTTCTACAGTCCTGGATCTGTGGTGAAGGGAGTGTTAGGTTAAAGATGATAGAGGGTCTTCAACCCCACCAGGAGATAAAAGGAAGAACTTATTTAATGGGCATGCATTATAACTTATTTATCTGCACCCAAGAGGGTTTTGGGTGACACGTGAGTTGTTCTACATGCCTTAATGACTACTCACAGAGCTATGGAGGGTATGATCCTTGTTCCCATTCTAGAGACAGAAAACACGGAGGAAAATCACCTAAGATCGCACACAAAGTGTGGGTGTCAAAACTGGAATCAGCACCAAGACTGTCTCCCCTAAACTTGTGATCCGGGTCACTAGATTGCTGACCCCTGTGGCATTCTGTGGCCTCTTCCACCGAGGGCCTCTCTGCAGCTGTGTGTGTGAAGGACTTTGAGAAGGCACTCCTGCATGACTGCCTTGAGACAGTGGCCCACATCACGAGGCAGCCGGGGCCGCCTGTGTGCTCAGGGTCCAAGACAGTCTGGGAGTAGCGTGGAAATTATACCAAGCACCTGCATGGGACGTACTTTCTGTATATGTGGCCAACACGTCCCCTCCTGTTCCCCCTAAATTCGATCACCCTTTATTCCCCTTGAATCCTGTTCCCCATAAAGGTGAATACCCCTTGTCTTCCCTGGACCCTGTTTCCCTGCCATTGTCACATAATCAATCATGCTTATGTATTACTGCTAACAAACAGCAAGAGGGCTGCTCCCTGGGCAGCAGAGTCTTGCCTTGCAAACCTGCTCCACAACTCATCCCTCAGACATGCCCCTGGCAGCACGCTGGCACATTCCCGACCGCCAGAGCATTCAACCGGTGGGCTGCCTTGCTGAGTATTCTTCACCTTCTCCTGCCACCTTGGTTAATCCATGACTGTGCTCAAGTCAGATATTTGAATAGAAACTGGAAAGCATTTCAGCCATCGATGAGGTATCACCCCTCCCTACAGCATTCACAAAGCCTCAATAGACCTTGACTGTCCTAAGTAGAAAGTGATCCGTCAACCCATTCCATTCTCTCTTCTGTGCCACTCATATCCATTCCACTCAATATTTCAGTACAGCCTGAGTGGAAATAGACATTCTAATGAATTATGTCTCCTGTTTATGCAAGAGTAGGTGAATTGCTGGGTTACATGTGAGTTGCTCTGCATGCCTTTTATACATGGGGTTGACAGTTTTGGTTAACAGGAAGGGAAATAGATTAAGGCCTAGGTGTTCATGTAATTTCCTTTTCTTGCTTTTAATAATAGATTTTATTTTTAGAGTAGTTTTAGGTTTACTGAGAAACTGAGCAGAAAATGCAGTGTTCTCCTATGTACTCCCTCTCCCAAACACCACACAGCTTCCGCACTACTAGCAACATCTCACACGAGTGTGGTATATTTGTTACATTGATGAGTAAATACTGATATTATTTTTAAGTAAAGTTCATAGTCAACATTACCATTCATTCTTCTTCTGTTGTATATTCTTTGGATTTTGGCAAACATATAACAACATGTATACATATATAATAACATATACATATATACACACATACACACATATATGTAATAGTAACATACACTAGCCTGAAAATCTTATGGATTCTGCCTTTTGCCCCTACCTCTCCCCTAACTTCTGGCAACTACTGACCTTTTATTGTAATTTAACCTTTTCCAAAATGTCATATAGTTCAGATCGTACCATATTCACCCATTCAGATTGACTTCTTCCTCTTAGCAATATGTATTCCAGGCTCCTCTGTGTCTTTTGTGGTTTGATAGCTTATTTCTTTTTATCACAAAATACTATTGTATTGTATGGCTGTACCACCGTTTATTCATTCATCTACTGAAAGATCTCTTGACTGCTACCAATTTGAGGCAATTATAAACAAAGCTGCAGGGTTTGGGTGGATATGTTTTCAGTTCATTTGGGTTAGTGCCAAGGAATGTGATTACTGAATTATATGTATGAGGATGTTTAGTTTTATAAAAAAACTGCTGAAGTGTCTTCCAATGTGCCTGCACCATTTTGCATTTTCCCCAGCAATGAATGCGCTTTCCTCTTGATCCATATCTCTGCCAGCGTTTGGTATTATCAGTATTTTGGATACTAATAAGTGTGTACTGGTGTCCCATCGTTTTAACTTGTAATCCCTAATGACATATGATGTTGAGTATATGTTCATTTGCCATCTGTGTATCTTTTTTGATGATGTGTCTGTTAGATCTTTTGCATACTTTTTAATTGTCTGTTTTTCTATTGTTGAGTTTTAAGAACTTATGCTCAATGTTTTCACTGTTATAAAAACATAAAGCCTGGGCCTCCCTGGTGGCGCGAGGGATTGAGCACCGCACTGTGGGGCTTTCACAGCCACAGCAGTGTGAGTTCAATCCTGGGTCAGGGAGGGCACCCACATGTGGTAAGACTTCTCCTGTCTCCCCCACTGTTCCTCTCAGCAGTGTATTTCAGTCAATCTGTTCCTCTCCTCACTCTGTCTCTGGTCAATCCTCTCACCCCCACACTTCTGGCCTGTACCGCAGCTCTTGTGTGCATAAATAAATAAAGTCTTAGAAAAAAAACATAAAGCCTGATTCTCTGCTCTATAACTCTCTCCTTCCTTTTGTCAGCTAGGTACTATAATTCAACTGCCACTACTTTTACAATGCCACTGAAATTTATGTTGAGATCTGAGCTAACACTTATTCAACAGCACTGTGTTCCAAAAGGCAATAGGGAAAGAACAACTGGAAAAAATAATGTAACCATCTCAAGGAGGCCTTGAACATCTTCAGCCCCCACCAACCCATCAGAACACAGAAATCAAACTGCACCATGAAATATCCAAACTACAGTGTACCAAATAAGCAAAATGTCCCATTATTTCAAATTTTTTTAAATATGAAACTTCTGAAAAGAACTATTTCATTCTGAACAATAATGAGGAGCTTTGTCCAAAAAAGAAATTTGAACAAAAATTTAAGTAAAGACAGTTCTCAAATGGGCAAAAGAATGAGCCTTTCTAAACTGCAATTTGCTCCAGAGAATTGTATCCACCAGAAAATTTCTATCTAGAAAGAAATTGAATTTTATGTTCTTTGGGTTTTTCACCAGCAGCGAGGTAAACAGGAAGAATATCCCAGAAGCTCTTTATGAAATTACAAAGAACTATTTTTCAGCATTTCATTGCTGGCAGCTTAAGATTTTTTTTTTTTTTAAGGAGAGGATTTGTAAGTTCTTCTGACGTGTTGATAACATGCAACACAGATCTCAGTAATTACAGCAGATAAATCCTGATGAACAAGTTGAGAAGATTATAGCCCAAAATATCAGAAAAGGAAAACCACCCCCACTGGATTATACCCTTTGTATTTCATGCAGTTGGGCCTGAAAATATGACAGACTACCAACCTCTGATCGTAGGCTTCCTCTCGACAACCTGTTCAGGGCCACCTGCCACAGCAACCTTTGGTATCAGCTCTAAAGGTGTTTACATTTCTTTCATCCAGTGCTTCACTGTGTCTGAGTTTTTTCACTTGCATTACCTCGGAGGGTAAAGAGGAACTGAAGTGGTTAAATCCACATAATCTAGGAACTTTATTTTACTTCAGAGTTTTCTGCCACTGACCTCATTTGCTAACAGGTTCAAAATGGACAAGCTGATTCCCACCTCTTTTGCCATATTTAGAACTGCACGGGTATTGGCAAATTTTTTTTTAAAGATTGATTTATTTATGCATACAAGAACTGGGGTACAGGCCAGAGGTGTGGGGATGAGAGGATCCACCAGAGACAGAGTGGGGAGCAGAACAGGTAGATCGACTGAAACACTGCTGAGGGGAGCAGTGGGAGAGGCAGGAGAGGTCTGCAGCACCATGTGGGTCCCCTCCCTGGCTGGCGGCAGGGATCGAACTCATGCTGCAGTGGCTGCGCTTTGCTTCACACAGCATTACTTAACCCACTGCGCCACCAGGGAGGCCCCTCAGTCTTTTTCTCTTAAGACTTTCAATTGATTGGATGAGTCCCACCCACATTATGGAAGGTAATCTACCTTATTCAGAGTCTACTGACTGAAATATTAACTCATCTAAATAATGCCATTCACTGTGACATCTATACTGGTATCTCGATACCATGGCTTAGCCAAGTTAACATGTAAAATTAACCATCACAGGGCATTATTCTTTTTTCAGTCATCCCCGTTCCTGAGAGATAGGTTGCATAGTAACGTGCTATTGAATGAATGCATGGGTGAATGACTGAAAGACATGACTCTGCTAATGTTCTAGTTCTTTTCCCATGAGGGACACCTTAAGGATCAGTGAGAAAATCATAGTTGACGTGTCCTGTTTTCTTAGGAGATGTTAAGGAATCTCAAATTATTTAAGTATCACCTAGTATTGGAATTGGGAAAGCATAGAATTTGTGTGTGAGTTACAAGTTAATATTTTGTGAATGGTTGGGTAGAGTCCTATATATATTTTGCCTTGAATGACAATCAGGTGTCAGTGAAAGTAAAATATAGATACTTTAAAGAATGGGAAGCTATTTAAGTCCTAAGAGATTATCGATTCAAAGTCAAATAGAAATGCCACCTAACTTTTCAGACATACATTGGTATTGCCAGGTGGTTAACAATATTCACTTTCTGGCCCCTTGCACCGAGAGTTTGCCAATACTGGGGCCTCCCTGATGGTACAAGAAGTTAAGTTGTGCACTATGAAGCTGCCCAGAGTTCAATCCTTGGCCAACAAGGTGACCCACATGGCCCAGCAAACTCCTCCTGTCTCTGCCACTGCTCCCTTCAGCAGTGTGTTTCAGTCAGTCTGCCTGTTTTCCTCCCCACTCTGTCTGTGAATCCTCTCACCTTCCGCGACTCTGGCCTGTACCCCAGCTCCTGTATGCATAAATAAATAAATATTTTAAAAAAGAGAGAGAAAGACTGAGGTTCTCCAAGAAAGAGGAAATTCTATCCCAGATTGTCTTTGACCTCCAGTTAAAACATTATCTTTCCTGGAGTGTGAGTGAAAGGTCAGCAGCAGCCAGCTGAAAAGTGGGAAGAGCTCATTCTCAGTGGACCCCCAGACCTGGCTCAGTGTCCTGCATGGAGTGAGCCCTGCATCCATATTAGCTGAAATGAAATACCTATTGCAACGAGTGAACAGCAACTTGTTGTGTGTAGAAGGGAAGACAGAACAGCACATGAGGGCTCAGACCTTCAGTGTCTCAGGAGATCAGAAGCCTTTCCCCAGCCTCAGAAGGGGAAGAACAATGTGGTTCAAATATCATTAGGTGGAAAAGACTATAAAACTTGCCCAGTACAACATGTCAGCCTTGATATATCAATTTCTTCTTCCAAAACTTATTATATGTAAGTCAGTCCTCCTGCTTACAGCTAAAATAAGAAACAAGTCAGGATTGTCTGAGACATGAGACATAGTCTGGGTGATATTTGAGCCAATCTGGTGTCTCATGAGGACCTGTTCCTCCAACAAGACCACCCCAGAGACCACTTATAGAAGATGAAACTGTGCTGTGTGGGGTAACCCCACAGCGCATGGAATTTTGTGAATATTTTGTAAATTCTACACACACACCAACAAAATGAAAATTTAGAAACTTTATGTTTCTCCTTTTAAATTTTAACATCTCACAACCATATATATGTATATATTTGTGCATATATGTGTGAATAGATGTGTAGATATAGATGTAGAATAAGTCCCTACTATCTTTAAATCATCTTCAGTCTTGACCCCTAAAGGGTCCCTTGTCTGCTGAACAGTGAAGAGTATAAACTAACAAATTTCAAGGACATTGAATAAGCAAACCCCCGCTGCATAGAGAGGGGAAGATTGAGAGATGGAAAGTTCTGGAAGGAGAGGAAAAGACGGTGGAAGGAATAGGAAGAGATCCAGTCACTGATGACTGGATGAAATGTCCATTTCAGGGGGGAGGAGGTGTTTGAATAGAAAAGAACATGGAGAGAATGCCATGTAACACCCCACCTTACACCCCACACCATCATGAATCCTAAATAAAGTCCTGGTGGCATGTATGGAGGGGTTGAGAGGAAGGGCTAAGTCCACCTTCATGGGAGGCAGGAGGCATGACAGGGGCTGTCCCGGGACCATAGCAGCATGAATAGTCTTTGCTGAAATAAGTCAGGGATTATCTGACTGGTGGCTGGTAGAAACAGCCCAGCATGCTCCGCCTCTCTCCTCCCTGCAGACCTGCCTATCCGCAGAAATGCATGGCTTCTCCAGCCCTCTCCCTCTGCTTTTGAGGGGCCGAGGTAGACACCTCTCACTCCTGCACTGACTGGCTGATTCTGGGGACGGTGTGCAGGTCTGTTTACATCTAAAGCCCAAGACAGTCTAGCGAGAAGAATGTGGTTGTGCACATGGGCTCGCCGGGCGGGGAGGGAGGGTTCGCAAATATAGACAGATGCATGCTTTTTTCTCACCTTCCTGGTTCCTGCCTCTTTCTTAATGAGTTCTAAACTCAAGCAGGAAAGAAGAGTATCTTTATAGAATCCCTCAATGTATGACTTCAACATCTGTGAATGAAGTCAGAAAGATTTCTGAGGCTATACAAGATATTTAATACAAGTTTTCTCTGTGCCTGATTAGATTTCATGGTTCCTTCTAAGAAACACACACTGCTAAACTTTTCAAGCTCTGGCCAATACCAAAAAATGACATTTTACATTTCCACCTGTCTTGATGAGCTAGGACTTAAATTTAAGTCAGGGTGTCCCCCAAGCCGAGGCTCTTTTCCTGTGGAACCACGGTTTTCTTCCTCTTTGGATCTATTATTCTTCCAAGTTTGGGTTAAAATTATTTCTTTTGAGTCCATCTCTATTTCTTTTATTTTATTTTATTTTTTTTAAGATTTATTTATTTATGCATACAAGCACTGGGGTACAGGCCAGAGGTGTAGGGGGGTGAGAGGATTCACCACAGA
>JAGFMF010011395.1:8062075-8113941 GCA_019455555.1 Galemys pyrenaicus | reverse complement strand
ACTTATTTATATTCTAAAGGGGATTGCAGAAAACTGAAAAAAAAAAAAAAAAAAAAAAAAACCTTCCACATTCTAAAAGTTAAATTGATAAAATGTTGTCTGCTGGACTCAACAGCCCCTGCCTTAATGAAGAGTCCTCTGAACTGTTGCCCGCTCCCCCACAGACAGAAGCGGAGCCACACTCTGAGTTCCCCCCTTTCATTTGTGCAAACTACCAGTGGTTCCTTTATTTCTACTTGTGCTATTTCCAGAACACCAGTCTCTGGAGCACCTAAGGGATACATGGGAAGTCATTTGAAAACTTAAATGAATCTAAATCTGTAGCCCATGTCAGGCTGTCAAACTCAGATCAGATATAATTGGAAAAATAAGTTACTCAAACATGTAGCTCTGCTATAGCTTTTTTCTCCTCCTTCACTAGGGTACGTTTAAGTGACACAGAAAGTCTTATGCCACACACACACACACACACACACACCTGTCCTTAAATGACCTTGATATGATTTCCTTTTAACAAAGACTTTCCAGGAAGAGAATCTAGGAGTTATCTTTCTGAATCACCACAACTGCCTTCTGAAACCAGAGAACACTGCTGTTTTTGAATTGTAAAATAACAGAAACTAGATTCAAAAAGTAAACTTAAGCAGCATCATTTTACCTTTTCCTCATAATTTGTAGCTTACAACCTCATCACAGACATTGTTATGTGAACACACCTCCCAACCCTGCACAGGAATCAGCGGTCCAGTGAAAGAAGGAACAGAAACATAGACTATAAAACTAAACTGAATTGTATTTACTAAACAGACTTCCCCTTTCATATTGTACTGGGGCCTGTTTTCCAGGCCCTTCTATCTTTCCAAGTCTAATAGTATTATTTTCCATCTGGCTTCACAATGACAGAATTCTTTTCATCACGTGTTTCACATTTGCTCTGTTTCATTGAATTGAATTTGTATTTCCAGTCCACCCCCCCCCACCCGTCTGATCAGTCACATTTACACAATTGGCTTTACCTTCCAGCGTTTCACCCACAGACCCACATGAGAACAAGTTTTGTGGTCTACTATGCTCGAGCTTAAAATTTCTAAAGGAAGAATAGATAAGTTTATGCATTTCTTTTTTTAAAAAAAGATTTATGCATACAAGAGCTGGGGTACAGGCCAGAGGTGCAGGGGGCAGAGAGGTGAGTGGATTCACCAGAGACAGAGTGGGGAGCAGAACAGGCAGACTGACTGAAACACACTGCTGAGGGGAGCAGCAGATGAGGCAGGAGAGGTCTGCTGCGCTGTGTGGGTCCCCTCCCAGGCCGTAGGCAGGAACAAGCTCTTGCTGCAGTGGTTCAGTTGCTTCAGTGCATTGCTTAACCCCTTGCGCCACCAGGGAGGTCCCCAACAGTCTATGCATTTCTATGCCAGGTACACCTACAAGGGTGAGCAGGGTCATGAGAGCCAGCCATCAGTACACAGGTACGGGACCAGGAGTAACCAGTAACTCACATGTTTGCTGAAACTTTCCTTGGCTTCCCAGTGCATACAGAAAAAATCCCACTTCTTCCTAGTCCACAAGATCCTGGGCAGCCTGGCCTTTACCGGTCTGCAAGTTCACTTTACATCAAGTACATTTCTCTCTTCACGCATAATCTACTCTGTCCTCTCTGGTGTTCTCACATATGAAACTCATGGGGCCTCAGGTCTTTCACTTGCTAGTTCCACTTTCTGGAATGTTATTCCTGCTGCTCTTCACAAGACGAGAAGTGATTTTGTCTTTGATCTCAGTCTAAAAACCACATACATATAGCCCCAGAGAAACCTTCCATGGCCACCCAAACTAAAGTCACCTCTCCACCCCACCAACTCACCCTCAATTCCATCACGGCTGATTTCCTTCATTCCATTTACTATTTCAGATACAGTGGAGGCTTTTCCCTTTCATGTCTGGATCACTGATATTTGTCAACATCTAGCCCATAGCAGTTGTGCAATAAGCTTTGTATGCCAAGATAATCACTAAGAAATTAACTTGTGTTTCTTCTGTATATTTCTTTCTCTCTTGTTCCACCAACTTCTCTTAGAAGAATCCTGCTTTTCAAGGCCATAAGTGAAGTTGCTAATGAGATATTTTCCTTCCTGATTTTTTTCTCTAAGGCCTGAGTTCATTGAAGGTATAAGTGCCCTTAAAAATTAACTGACATCACCAAAAAGAGATGGGATGTGACAGAGATAGATGCTTGATGACAAAAGATTCTTATTCCCCTTCTGCAATGTAAAGTTGTTGGTGCGAAGTGGCTACTAAGTCAGAGATCAATTTTCCCAGCCTTCTCCCCCACCCCACCCTTGCATCTAGGGGAGACTATGTGACTACTTCTCACTGACAGAAAGTGAGAGGAAGTGATGTGTGTCCTAGCCTAGCCATGGGTTTCTCCTCCATATACTTTTCCTCTTTCTACATGGTATAGAGCAAATGATCCTAAAGCCCTAAAAGATGGTGAGTTCACAAGAGGGAAATCATCTTGGTCCATGAATCAGCACCTGGAAGGGAGCTGTCCAACCAGAATATCTGCCTTTCACATTTCATAAAAGAAAAATAAACATTTATTGTATGAAACACCAAAGTTCATGGGTTATTTGTTTCCAAGTTGTCCACCAGGGCCTCCCTGGTGGCACAAGGGGTTAAGTCGCAGCACCATGAAGCTATCTGCAGCCACTGCAGCAAGAGTTCGATCCCCGGCCAGGGAGCTGACCCACGTGGCGCAGCAAACCTCTCCTGCCTCTCCTGATGCTCCCCTCAGCAGTGTATTTCAGGAGATCTGCCTGTTCTGTTCCACACTCTGTCTCTGGTGAATCCTCTCACAAACACACCCCCACACCTCTGGCCTATATCCTAGCTCTTGTATGCATAAAAAAATAAATAATTTTAAAAAGAAAAAACAGTTGTCCACCAGGACTAGCATGAGTTGGGTGCGACTGGGAGAATCAGTGGCTCTGAGCTGAGGACCTGGAGAAAAGCAGCTTACCCAAGAAACACCAGCAGAGTGGGAGGCCATGGTCACACCCATAGCCCTACCCCGGAGTTTAGACACCTAGAGGATGTATTTAGGGATGGAAGATACAGACAAAGAGGAGTTCCTTCCTATATCTATATATCTTTCCCTCCTTGTCCTTCAACACCTAGGTAAATGTAACTTCTCTACTGAACACTCCCATGACTGTGTTTCCTCATTCAGCAAATAACATTGATAGCAAAGGCTCTATACTGGGAGCCAGGAAACCAAGGGCAGTAAGATTCCTGGCCCCCCAGAACTTGTGGTCTCCTCCAACCCTTTTCTAATTCTGTTCCAGCACATCTTACGGGATGTAAATATTTGTTTATCTCCCTCATCAATGGCAGACACTTATTCATGTCTCCCAAAATATCTCCTTCCCATTCCAAGTCCAGAGGGAGCATCACAAAGGAAAAGAAAGGAGGGAGGAGTGTTTACAGTCAAAGGCAAGTTGTATAGTTTCACATCAGACCACAACACTGGCCGCTAGTGTTTCCCAAGGAAGGTCTGGCTTTGTGACCGGCACTGACACTAGAGTTTTTCCTAATTCTCCACTCCATGGTATGTTCCCTGGGGCAGGAACCATACCTGATCTGATCATTGGAACCATAGTTTATCTCATGTGATCAGACAGAACAACATTGCAGAATGAACTAGAATTCTAACCCATATGATAGGAAAGGTACTAGCACAACAGGTGTGCATGTGGCATGAAATTACAGCAGCAAACACACAAGTCCACAAAAATGAGCCGCTAGACTATGTACAGTTAGCTGCTTTTGCACGTTAATGTTAAAAAAGTTACAACTTCTTTTTCATTCATTTTGTCATCTGCTAGTGCTTGCTGCCAGAATAAGCAATAGTAGTCACTAAACTTAATTCCATTCATTAAATTAACTTCTTTCTTTAACATTTGGAAAATATCATTCTTTGATTCCAGCTGGGAAACAGAGCATTCAATTCTGAAGGAAATGTTCTCAAGAAGCCTAGTTTGGGAGTCACTGCTATGAAAAATCTAGCAATTCATTCATCATATCCACTCTGTGAGTGCCCAACCAAACCTTCTGAGTGACGTGGAAGCCAGCAGGTGATTAAAACACACTATATCCCATTTGCTTGGATCCCCAGAAGGAACTCTTAATAAAAAGATAGGTCCTGGGCCTCCTTGGTGGTGCAGGGGTTAAAGTTTCATCACTATCAAGCTATTGCCTGTCACTGCAACCTGAGTTCCATCCCTGGCCAGAGAGGGGACACACATGGTGCAGCAGACCTCTCCTGTGTCACCTGCTGCTCCTCGCAGTAGTATGTTTCTGTCAATCTGCCTGTTCTGTCCCTCACTCTCTCTCTGGTGAATCCTCTCATCCCCCCATATCTGTGGCCTGCACCCCAGTTCTTGTATGCATAAATAAAAGTAAACCTTTAAAAAAAAAAAACAGGGCTTAAGTCCAAGACTCAAATCATAGCAATGGCCCATGCTATGGTCTGAAGGTGCAGACCAGCGAGTCCCGTGCCCACCTGAGATAATAGCCTCAGTTGGAAAATTTCTTTACAGGAAAGTAGTTTTCTAACCATTGGAATCCTTAACATTAAAGAGAGGGATAAAGTAACTCAAACTTACATTTTACATTAAATTTAGGAATACATTTTGTAGTCATCAGGACACTTGGGACACATTTGGTATTTAACTACAATTTAAGAGCATCTACAAAAAATCTGAAAGATCTTTGTAATTTAAACTTAAAATTTATGCTTAGACTTCAGTGCATGAAAATGATCATTCATCATTTAATTTAGCATTTATTATATAACAATTATTGAGTGCTTCTTTGTACCCAGAAGTGAAAGAATACAAAAGACTTACTATAGCATTTTAAGATTGAAAAGACTCTATTTTAAAGAAGTTCGTGTACCATTGTTTAGGGTACATTTGTGTTCCCTAAAATTCATAAAGTTAAAATGCCCAGTGCCTCATAATGTGTCTTTATTTAGAATTCCGTAAGTATTTTAGTAAATATTATTAGCAAGACACTTTGTTGGCACTTTGTCCAATCACCGGGAATTCTTACCACCCAGAAATACTGGTTGTGATTATTATGAAGGTAGCGTTGTTGAAGATATCATCAGATGATTCAAGTCACACTGGAGTAAGTGGGCCCCTAATCCAACATGAATAGTGTCCTCATAAAAAGAATAACACTTTTATCTCTGGTTTCCATGCTCTAGGCCTGAGACAATGCATTTCTGTGCTTCTAACCATCCTGTTCAAGATACTTTGTTTTGAAGCCCAAGCAAATAAATTCAACAGGTTATTTACCTATTACCTCTTAGCTCCTATCCCAGCATCCTCTTTTCTGCTCTGCGACCTTAGGCTTGGGTCTCAGTGTTATCATAGTTAACAAAAACAACTAGGGAGGAGTGAGGGAGAAGGACTGGGATGAGGGCAGAAAGAGCACAAGGGAGTGAGGTGATGGTGCACAGGTGAATTGGTGGTGGGAATTCCATGGGGACTAGAGTTGATATCAAATATATGTAAATAAAGGGGAACTGTTTTAAAATAAATAAGTAAATATGATCATTAAAAAAACTAAACCAAAAGTATCAATAAAGAACTGTTAGCTAAATCATTTTATATTCACACACAAAAGAAGCTCTAAGTAGCTGTTAAAATAATGTAGTTTTATATTTATTTACATGGTAACACACCCATATCACAGATTTTATCTGACAAAAGCAGATTTCCAAACAGCAGTAGTATGAAAAAAAATTGAAAAATAATTTCAAGATAAATAATTACAACCACTATTTCTGGGTGGTAAGAATTCCCAGTGACTGGACAAAGTGCCAACAAAGTGTTTTGTTAATAATACTCACTAAAATACTTAAGGAATTTGTTTTGATGTCAATGTGTAAATGTTTATGAGAACCAAATACATCAAATAGTTGAAAATTTTAAATATTTAAAAAATAGTATTCAGTTTGCATTTATATTTTTTAATCCAAACTTAGAAGAGTATGCATTCTTTGATTTTTCTCTTTTCTATGATGTTTCACTTTTACTGTTTTCAAGGTGATTCATATTTATTCAACAGCAAAAACATAATTAGCTCATTCATATGCTAGTCCTTTATAAATGTTTGAGCTTAATTTGATAGAAAAATGTCAAGCAAAGGAGAAGACCAGAAAGCAGTTCCTGTAGCCTGTAGTCAAAACTGCCTTAAATATTTTACCTTATTGTTTATCTACTGTGTAAACAGCTAACAGCCTATCTGCAGCTTGCAAAGAAACAAAGAACAATGGAATTACCTCCTGAGAAACAAACTATCCTGCAATGGCAGAAACATCCTCTCCCAGGGCCCTGGACAATGGAATCTATAAAAGAGATAATGGCTTCCAAAACCAAATGCAAAAAGGGATATCCAAGAGCAGCCAGCGCTTTTCCTCCTGTCCTGGGGATCCTTTGCTGTTCACAGCTCCCCCTTCTCAGCCCCACAATGTCAGACCAGGCAAGAGCATCTGCTTCCTGGGAAAGACCACCTCCCACTCAGTAGAGCCTCATCCTCGCTCCTTAGTGAAATCGCACTAACTCCGAGTGCATACAAGAAACTTAAAAATAGCATTGCTTGTTGGAATTTAAGGACTCAAAACTAAAAATTTCCCATGCTCCACTCTACTATATTGAACATGCAGAGTTGTGGATTTTTTTTTTTTCCACACTGACAGAAGCTTGGGGAATTGGGACGAAAGGCAATGAGATCAGGGCTCCATCTGTTCTGTGCTATCCTCAGGAGGAGCAGTTACAAATACTCTGGAAGTCTCCAAATGCTAAAGGGAAAGTCCTATAGAACTTCATGGCCGCTAACAACAGAAAAGCACATAGGAATGGGGCACCACAGGCAGACAGAATGGCCGGGAAAGTGTTCAAGGCACTGGTAGCAGCCCAGGGGGATCAAGAGGTACAACTCACAGAATGGGTTTTACCAGCGTCCTTTTTCTTGGTGGTGGTTCACTGTGTGAAACCGATTTTGAATGAAAGACTCCATTTTGTCTCTAAGCTGCCATGTTGAGACTTTTCAATGAAAATTAAACCACGTGGGGCCTCCCTGGTGGTGCAATGGGTTAAGCAATGCACTATGAAGCAAACCGAAGCCATGGCATCATGAGTTTGATCCCTGCCCCCAGGCAGGGAGGGGACCCACGTGGTGCAGCAGACCTCTCCTGTCCCGCCCACTGTTCCCCTCAGCAGGGTATTGCAGTCGATCTGCCTGTTCTGCTCCCCACTCTGTCTCTGGTGAATCTGCTCACCTCCCGCACCACTTGCCTATACCCCAGTTCTTGTATGCATAAATAAATAAATCCTTAAAAACAAAAAAAGGAGAAAGAAAGTGATTTAACCATTCAATAACTACTAAAAAGAGCTATTCAGCAGAGTGGCAGTGTTACTGGGCCGTAGCCAGCAGGAGGAGTAGTCTCTGGGTCCCCTGCAAGTTAGTGGGGCAGTCCTTCCTGAGAAACCTTTTATGTAGCAGTGTGATACCTGGATCATGGAATGGACCAATCAGGTATGAGCTATGGGTCGATTGATACCAGGACTCTGCCTCTCACCACAAATCAGTGGTAGCAGAGCCCCTCTTATAAGTTACACTTCCTGAATTCTGGAACAGGCCAAAATGGGCCAATCAGGCGCAGGATTGCAAAATGGACCAATCAGACTGTGGGGCGGGGGGGGGGGCACCTTGAAAGTGAATATAAGGCAGCGTCGAAGGGAGCATTGGGATATATTGGAATTGGAATTGGGATTCAAATATTGGGATTCAGAGCAATCTGGAGGAGCAGATGGAGAAGCAGCAGCCCAGAGGAAGAAGGGGTCCAAAGAAGTAGCAGAGGAAGAAGAGCTCCTGCAGAGGAAGAGGAGAAGATGGTTCCAGCCTTCGAAAAAAGGAGGGAAGCCTCCAGCAGCCGCCCTCTGAGGAGGGGAGAGAGACTGAAGGACTTTGTAGGGACTGGGACTCGGTCCTGGCTGTGACACTGACTGGAAGGAGCACCAAAAGCCCTGGGCCTGATGTTCAAAGAGCTGTTTGTTGGTGACATAAACCAACAACTCACAGCACTGTAACACTGGAAAGTTACACTGGAAGCACTAGAAGGTGCCTCCTCTGCAGGCCCATAGTGGTCATTGCTACTGGACAGTGCTGCCTAGAACTGGTGACTGGTGACTGCCAACACTGATGCTGTCCAAATGAAGCAGCCAGCCTCTTGTGGATACGTAAGCCTTCTAGTTTCCCATGTTTGCTGTTACTGTAGCCTGAGGTCCCTTGCAATTGTGTGCGTGGGTGAGAACCCATAGACAGTGACTTGTATCGGGCACTGTCCTCTGTTAGGCTATAGCCTCTGTTGCGATAGCCCTTGATTCTGGTTTGTGGCCTTTTGGCCTTTTGGGGCTTTTGGGGGGCTTTCTAGCCTTGGAGCCTCCTCTGTCCCTGTCTTAGAGCTTCCTCCATCCCCTGTTTCAGCAGCAGACCCCCAATGATCTTGCTTTGAATACAGTCCAGTGAAAGAGGAGAGAAATTATTCAACAAGGCAAGTAAAGGAAAAAAAGAAAAGGCATAAATATTAGAAAGAGGTTAAGACTTCTTTAACTCTGTACCTAAAAATTCAGAGGAATTTACCTCCAAAGGACTATAACAATACTAGGAAGGGAAATAAAATATAAAGTTAGTAGATAAAAACCAGTTGTATTTCTAGCAATCGATCAGAAAATGCAATGTTTTTTTAAAGCATCGTACAATGGTTTAAAAAAAGCTAATAAAAAGCCCTGGTGGCGCAGAGGGTTGAGTGCCACATTGTGAAGCATCCGTGACAATCCCCAGGCAGGGAGGGGACCCACAGGGCGCAGCAGACCTCTCCTGCTTCACCCGCTGCTTCCCTCAGCAGTGTAGTTCAGTCAATCTGCCTGTTCTGCTCCCCACTTTGTCTCCTGAATCCTCTCACCCCCACAACTCTGCCCTGTACCCCAGCTCTTGTATGCATGGATAAATTTTTTTTTCAAAAAGCAAATGTATGTTAATAGATTAAACAAAATATGTGCAAGATCATGCACTGAAACATCACTGAAATGATGCACCAACACCCAAATAAGCGAAGAGATTTGCCACGTGTGTGAATTGTTCAGGTACTGATTCTCCCAAATTAGCCTACAGAACCAAAGAAGTTCTAGTCAACTTCTCAGCAGGCATGTCTTTGAAAAACTGACAAGCTTATTCTGAAATTTAAATGGACTTTCAAAGCACCCAATATAGCAAAGACAAAGTTAGAGGGTTTTAACTTCCAGACTTAAAAACTTACCATAAAACTGCAGTAATGAAGACAACTAGTAAAAACCTTGAACTGGTACTTTACAAGAAAAGATATCCAAATAGACAATAATCATATGAAAAATATGTTCAGCATCATTACTATTGTGAAATTAATAACACAATAAGATACCATTGGACGTACAATAGACTGGGAAACATATATACCATCAAATGATGGTGAGGATATATATCAGCATTCACATTTCTGCTGAGAATATAAAATGGAATAGCTCCTCTGGAAAACTGTGTGGTGTTCTGTTAATGTTAAGCATATGCCTATCCTATGACCCAGCAATTTATTCCTAGATGTATATGAAAGGAAAAGGGATTTGCTCAGTAATATTTATAACATCTTTATTCATAATTGTGAAAAAATAAAACAACTAAAGTATCCACCGATTTGAAGATATTATAAAAATTGGTTGCATACTCATACAATGAAATTCTCCACAGCCATAAAAAAGAACAAGCTATTGATTTACTCAAAGGTATGGATGAAACTAAAAAAGCATTATATATAGCAAAAATGGTCAAACACAAAAGAGTACACATTGTCTGATGCTATTAAGTACATGAAAACTAGTCAGTGTGACAGAAATCAGAACTGGCATTACCTTTGGTAATCTACAGTGGTTATTAGCAGGGAAGGAGCCTAAGGAAAATTTTGGAGGTGACAGAAATGCTCTGTCTTCATCTGAGTGGTTGTTGCTTAGGAATATGCATATATAAAATGTATCAAATTGTACAATTAAGATTTGCATTTACTACATGTAAATGATATATCTCACTATAAAGGAAAGTACAAAAATAGCTGGATAGTAGGAGGAGAAAGGCTGCAGAAAAGAGACGTACATGAAGGGCTATGGCGACATCTTTATCTGAAATGGTAGTGGGGTCAGGGAGGGGCCAGGGAGCAGTACAGGATCACACATCACATGTCCTTTGAAAGAGGGGAGAGATTTGAATATCAGGAAGTGTAGGGTAAAGGTGAGAGGAGGAAGGGAATATTGCTGGAGGAAAAAACATTACACATTGCTTTGGTCTAAATGTTTATGTTTCCCCCAAAATTCCCATGTAATTAATCCTAACCCCTACCTCCAGATGATGGTTTTGGGAGTGGGGCTCTGGGAAACATATGTCATGAGGGTGAAACCTTATAATTAGTGTCCTTATCAAAGAGACCCCAGAGCCACCCAGCCCCTCTGCCATGTGAGGAGACAGTGAGGAGCCCTATATGCAGAGAGGGTCTCCCCCACACCACTGGCTTCTGCTTACCTCTTATTGGTCAGAATTAAGTCCCAGGCCACCTGCAAGGTCACCTCTTGTAAGGTCAGCCTGAGAGACTGAGTTTTAAGCCAGGCTTATTACTGTCCTGAACAGAAGCAGAGTTCTGTCCATAAGAAAGAAGGGAAGTAGAGGCCTTTCTGGTGGCGCAAGGGGTTAAGCACCGCACTATGAAGCATCTACAGCCACTGAAGCATGAGTTCAATGCCTGGCCAGGGAGGGGACCCACATGGCTCAACAGACCTCTCTGCCTCACCCACTGCTCACCTCAGCAGTGTAATTCAGCTAATCTTCCAGTTATGTTCCCCACTCTGTCTCTAGTGATTCCTCTCAACCCCTACATCTCTGGCCTGTACCCCAGTTCCTGTATGCATGAATCAATAAATCTTTAAAAGTAAAAAAGAGAAAGAACGAAGGGAGATACATACCAAGAAGGCAATTAGCAAATAAAAAATCCTGCAGATGTTACATAAATCTGTATGATCCAAAAAGTTTTTCTTATATGCCTGATACTTTATATTATTTGTGTATATAATATACAGTTATATTATGTAAATCTACTAAAAATTAAATGTATAGTAACCTCAAGATTCTCCTTTTCTTTTTTATAGGTCTCCCTTCTGAAAATGTTCGCTCCTTATGCAAATCAAAAAATCGAATCTTGATGATAAACTTAAGAGAAATTTGATAATTTGTATCAAGACTATGAAAAGGTTCCTACATTTTGTCTCTTAAGGTTACCAGATTTAACAAATAAAAATTCCTGGATACTCAGTTAAAGTTCATTTTCAAATAAAATGAACCTTTCGTGTACAAGTACATACCAAATATTCCATGAGAAATAGTCAAAAAAGACTATTCATGATTTATCTGATGCTCACATTAACGGGGCATCCTGACCTTACCATATTATTGCCCTTGGACTTTATCATGAGGAAAGAAAACAAAAAAGGAAGATGAGCCTACAGCAACAGAGTGAAAAATCAGACTAAGGAAATGCCCCCCAAAGAAGAGAACAGTAAACTATAGTCATTCTAACCTATGCAGTAGTACACCAAATATTAAAACTATTAAATCCTAAAAAAATATAGAATATGCAAGTCTTATATCTGCTATCATCAAAAATCTAAAAGCACAACTATAGAAAATCCTAGAGAGGCCAAAAATTAGGAATTAGGAAGGGAAAGGTTCTGTTTGTCTGGAAAGATTTGAGCAATTTTCCTTTCTTTTCAACTTTTGAAATAAGTACCTTCATAATCTTTGCAAAATACTCTGCGGAGAGAATGCTGGTGAGGTGCCTTTGGTAACCAAAATCAGTTGAGCGGCCCTATGGGTTTGCAGATGAAGAATACCAGTCTCAGGAAAGTGCTGAACCACCCGCCTCCCAGGTAATTGCTTTGATGGCTATAACTGAACACCTCCTTGAGCATGGAACAGGAAGGCTGGGAACAGAGGAGTGGAATAAGATTTTGGCATCCACGTTGCATTTGCCACATTTCAAAGGCTTCGTGAAACTCAACCATATGAGAAAGGTGACATCTGTTAGCCACAGTTTTTATGTGAGAAATAGAAAATCAAATTCATTTGTCAAGGAGTATATGTCCTCTCACAGCAAGGAGAATTTAGGAAAGGAACAGAGTAATACCTGGATTCACCTAACAGGCTTCCTGTTTGAATAAAGACTCTTCACTAGTACCATTAGCATGTCCGTCTAATGCGGGTGAGCAGGAAACTGTAATTACATAAAATGAGCACCTGCCTTCACTCTTCGAGAATGCACGCATTACATGGTTTTTCTGACAGTGATGAATTTGTATGACTTTTCACCCTCCCGTGCCAGCGACCCACCTGCAGCTCACGTCCATGCAACCTCCTTCTCTGCCTTCTACACAGTCTTTTAGCTCTACTCAGAATCAGCTCCCAACTCTAACCTCCAGTCCTCTCCTCTCCCCTCTCCTGACTTCAACATCTCAGGTGCTACTGGACATGACCACTTGGCTGTCTGGCAGGTGTCTCAAATCTCAGCATGTCTAAAACTAATTGAACGTCTCCCCTCAGTCTTGTTCCCCTCCCAGTCTTCCCATGCCAGCAAACAGCAACTCCTCCAGCTTGTCTGTCTAGGGGAGAAATGAAGTCATCAACCTTGACTTTCTCCTTTTAACGCCCCGCATCCAGCCCTCCTGCAAATTCCACCCTTCCCTAAACAAGGATTTGTCACTAGCTCCACTGACCCACCTGATTCCAGGCACCTCCACCGGGATTCCTGCAGTAGCGGCCTTGTGTCTCCTCTGCAGACACTTTATGCTCCACTTCATGTAGCCACCAGAGTGAGCCTTTTAAAATGTGCATCAGATCATATAACCCTCCAACCTAAGAGCCTTCCAATGACTTTCTAGTTCACGTAGAAAACATCCGAACTCCCGATCATACTACAGGTCTGTAGCGGCAAGAAGGCGGCACACTGGGCAGGTTCAGGATGGTTCTGGGCAGCCGGGTCAGGGAAAGGGAGTCTTGGAGCCCTCAGTGGCTTTTCATGCTTTTGTTAGTAGAGGTGGCCAGGTACCTGGCAGGAAGGGGTGCCGGGAGGCTGGCAGGCCATTCAGCCCCCGGCGCATCTCACCCTCTCGGCTGCTTTCTACTGCTGCTGCTCGTCAATACTGTCAGTTGGTCCTGTTGGTCCTGGCGTCCTCATGACACCGCCCATTCAAGCCCGTGTCAAACTCAGGTGCTCCCACCTGCGCATGCCCACCCTGGAATTCTCGCAGCACCGCAGGTGTCCATCATCACAGTGGTGGGAGGGTGGAAAGACCTGATTGTTCTCTGACCCTACACACCTCCTCATTCGGGATGCTCGCACCACTCTGGCCTCGTGCTGTTCCTTCTAGTTCAGGGCCTTCGCGCATGCTGAGCGCTTTGCCTGCCTGCCCTCGTCTCTCCATTGCTGACCCACTGATCATTCAAGACTATTGAAATGCTCTACCACTTTTTAAGTGGTACCACATCCCCTCTCTCTAGCACCCCTCTACCATCTGTACATTCATTTTGTATACTTATTTTATCTTGGCAAAGTTAGAGTTTAAAGATGAAAGGAACAACTCTTCCTCTCGTGGGACACCCTGAAAGTGTGCTGTTGTTTTGCTGTCGATGTGATCACCATCTGTACCTCCTAGTGGCGAGCCCTCGTTATTACTTGCTAAATGAATTCACATGAGTCTTAGAATGCACACTCAGAGACGAGTTCTAGGCCCCATAGGCCACAGGCATTCAAGGTTGGGGCCTTACTCCCTGCAGAGGAAGCTGACCGAGCAGAGGAGGTAGTGAAAGAAACCAGGCAGCTCCCAAGGTGAGAGACAGGCTCCAGCATCTCCCGGTCCTGCTGCAGCTCCAGGTCGCCTACCTGCACCCCAGTGCCTATGTTTGCGGCTTTCTGTTGCACCCTTTCCTCCTTTACCCAAGCTAGGCTCAGAGAGCTGTTTCCTGCACACCAACAATGTAAGTGCCAGCTCAAAGCAGAGATTGTGAAGCAACCAACAGCCTTATTTGTTCCTTTCCTAACGCTAACAAAGATAAATCATCCTCAAGGAGGGGGAGGGAAGAAGAAGACACATTGCACAACCTTAGTTTTTCTCCGTTTTACAGGGAGAGAAAAAGACCCAGAGGTATCTGTGACTTTCTCATGACAGCTCTCTAGTCCCTGGCAGTTAGAACGTGACGATGAAAGGCATGGCTCTTCCTCTCGTGGAAAGATCTGCAGCCTACTACACAGGACCCGTTCTTTGCATGACAGTCACAATATGAGGCTTCACCTTCCAAAAAAGAGGGACTAGAAACAACTCTGCCACCCAGAACCAGATTTACATTAAATAAGACTTTAAAATTACAACTGTGCTTTTCTTTAAAAGGTTATGGGCATAACAGCATCAAGCCCTATCTATAGCAACAACTGCTGCTGTTTTAACAGTCCTTTTCTCACGCACCTCCTACAGCTAATCACTTGACAGCTCTAAATGAATATTAACTGCAATGCATAATTAATAAATTGGATTACTTTTCCTTTGCACATCTGAACACACATGCAATCTGCCAACATTTCGGGAAATCCCATCATGCCATGAGGCATTAAGTCATATTTAAGGAACTGAGAAATTAAGACATAGGGATAATGGCAAAGTTGCCCAAATATTATAAAGCACTGATTCTTCTGCTTCCAATTACTCCTGCCTTGTCAAATAATAGGAAAGACCTGACTGCAAACACATAGCCATTTCATTGCACTTCTCAAGCCTTTTTAATAAAAATAGATCCCTGCTGCCACCCACCTCCTCTAAAAAAAAATATCTGCCCAGGAAACATAATTCATCTCTCTTCCAGTGACTTCACATGAAAGGTTAATGGCACGGAGTGCTATCGGCAGCCAGCAGTGTTCGCTATTTTGACTTCTCACTTAAGAGTTCCATTATTCTGAACAATCTCAAGCAAATACCTTTAAACCACCCCCGACCGACCTTTATAGCCTAATACTAGGTTCATCTTGACAGCTTCCTATAAGCATTCATTTCAAAACTAGCCTGCAGAATTATTCCAAAACAATACACCATGTCACACCACATCCTTTCAGGTAGCACAAAGTAGGAGGAGATGACTCAAGTATTTCACTGAGGATTTTAAGGGTTGACACCTGAGTACATTATTGTTCCATTTCTGTTGGAGCTGGTCATGGAATTTCAGGGCTGCTCAACCCAGCTGGATTTAACTTTTTCTTGGCAGAGTCTGGATAGGGTGAGGGAATTTAGTGAGGCTTCCCACTAATGAAAGGGAAAGGCTTGGGAGTTTCCTTTTACTCTACAAAAGGCTCTCAAACAAAAGGACTGTGGGACATGAGAATTCTGTGGCCATTCCACATGGTGGGCATGAGGGCTCGGGGCTCCAACAAAGCTGCAACCACAAGGAGAATCAGGGCTGGCATGGGTCCTTCTTGAAGATGGTTCTCAGGTTCTACTGGCGGGCTATGACCGGCTCCCGCTGGTCTAGGTCTCCAGTCCAGTCACTGGACGTTAAGAGTAAAGTGTCTTAAGAGCATGCAAAGGCCTAAGGGTTTGAGACATGGAACAAGTTTTAATGTCAGCAAAGTTTTTTAGTTGGCTGGTTGGTTCTCCATTGTTTAATTCTAAATCAGCTACATCATAATCATCTGTGATATTTTTTAAATATTCAGATTTCTGGGCCTCTCACCTTACCTTCTGAATATGTCTCGGGGTGGGAGGGTGGCTCGCAACCATCTCAGACTGGGTAGGTTCATCGTCGGTTCAAGCAGTCGCTTTGTCCTAGCCGCCTTCATACTATCTATCGTACTCCACCGCCACACTTAGGTTTCTCCTTCCACGCCGCCTGGCGACCCCGCCACGCTAGCCTTATATACCTCGTGCCTCAGCCCAGGTGCACCCACTTGCGCATGCCCACTTAGGCACGCGTGCAGCACCGCAGGTGTCCATCATGACACCAGTGGCAAGAGGGTGGAAAAGCCTGATAACTTTTCTCTGACCCTACAGGGGGTCTCCATAACTGTATTTTATGCCTGTTCCCTATGTTTAAGAACCTCACCCCTGAGAATAGAAGCAACAAAGGGGCTCTTTTATGATACCTTCTCATGGAAATTTGTTCATCATTGTCCAAAAAACCCGAATCATTTGTGCTATGACTATTAGGAAATGTACTATTTACCACAATGTCAGTATTAGTCACATGAATGAACTATGACCTGCCTACAACTGCATCTCTTAGAATTCAAATAAATACACATTAGTTTTGAGTAAATAATAATAATAGCAAATTATCATTATGAGCCTCTCTAACGAGTCATTTGCCTTTTACTGCCTGAACAAAGACCCTGCCACACAGAAAGCTACTCTTCAATGTTATTGGAACTACACCGATGACCACAAGACTACGCCATGGCACAAACAGTCCCCGAGCGTAGTAGCAATAACTTAATCCGTTTATATCTGCTATTGATTGAACACTAAGGAGCTTTCGCATAACTGGAAGGTAGGACCCCCGTGGTCTTCCACACATGCACTCTGTCTCCTCTTCTGGGTGGGCACGGCTTTCTGTCAAATTTCCCCTTTGGGTTAGTCAGTCAGCCAATGGAATTACTGAGCACAAACAACCCACCATGCTGATACTTTTCATGCAAGAAGGAGATTAGACAGAAAATTGTTACGAACTAAATGTGTCTTTTCCAAATTTTAATGTTTTTAGATTTATTTGGCATGACATTGCATTATAGCATGTAAATTTCAAGTGTGCATTATCATAACCCCAAATTCAAATGTGGAAGCCCTGACCTCAGTGAGATGGTATTTGGGAGAAGAGTCTTTGGGAGGAAATTAGGTTGAGAAGGGACCATGATGGGATTCATCAGCAGAAGAAGAGAGAGAGAGAGATTTTCCCCCACATAGATGTACCACACATGCACAGAGAAAAAGCCAGAGCAAAAAGGCATCCCTTGCTAGACACTGAATCTGCAGGCACTTGATCTTGGACTTCCCAGCCTCCAGAACTATAGGAAATAAATGTCTGTGGTTTAAGTCACTCCCTGCGTGGCACTTTGTTAAAGCAGTCCAAGATGATTAAGATGGAAATCTTCTAATAAATGTAGCAATTAAGCAATAAAAGAGCTCAACTCAAGCGCTGAAGCTGGAGAAAGGCTCAGCTGGGCATGGCCAGTGCTTTCACCAATGTCAAGTCTAATGGAACTTACCAGCTGCTGGACACATCCCAGAGGAAACAATTTGGTCTCTTGGTGGGAATCTGAGCTGGTAGTGGTCAGCGGCCCCATCTGCATGATCCTAACCTACTCTTCGCCTTGGAACAATCACATTATGAAACGAATAGTTTAACTGTCATATTAAAATTGCCTTCCTAAATCTGACTTCCCAACCCATTCTCCCCTCCCCACCCTACCTCGAGGACATGCACTGAGGCTCCCACAGCCAAGTTAGCTGCTTATTTTCTACTTCTAAGAGTGAAAAAAGGGTAAAAAGCTGGCAGTGCTTCTTATTTTCAAATGATGGTCCTTTAGATAGGAGCTATTTAAGAAGCAAAACTCTCTTTGGAGATATGATTGACAATGATCTTTCCGTGCCAGAAACTGATACAAATTTAAAAGCCTCTTCAAATTTTAGCTACTCCCAAAATCTTTCTCTAACTAAAATAGACATGGAGCATCCACCCCACCAACTCCCATTCCAAATGACAACCTCCCTAAACACTCCACAAAGAAAATTTATTCTGTGTGTTGTTTAAGATCTGAGATCACTATTTCCTCGGTCACTGCTAGAATCATTATTTTCCTTTATGTTAGGCGAACCAGTAAAGAAATCACCGGATTTAAAAAAAAAAAAAAATGAGAAGATGGAGTTTTCAAGCAAATATATGGTTAAACAGATGCCTGTTCGTTCAGAAGATTCCCCCTGGCCATAAGAAACTGTGCTCCCCCTCCCAGCAGAGTGTATTTGGAAAGGGGCAGCAAATTCACATTAGCCTGTGGCCCGCCTCTCAAGTTCTGGATGAGGCCATTTCTACCATGGCTCTGAATCAAATCATTTTCCAGTTCTTGAGTGAATAATGAAACAGAGACTGCAGAACAAGAACAAAAAAATTACTACTGAGATGGGACCGTCTCTCCTTACTTCCAAAAGGGCTAAAGAACAGTCAATGCATTTCACAACATGGGTTTATAAACAACGATTTTTTTTTCCCCTTTGCATGTATAAGGGGGAAAAATTACAGTAACTGCTGGAGGCCAGATTCAAAAGAGAAATACAAGTTGCGTGCCTCCGAATTGATGACATCATAAAACATGACTTAATCCTGAAATGGCAACTGCCCCCTCAACTTTGTCTAATTCTACAAACCCAAGCCAATAGGACATTTCTTCTCCAATTGAAACCATCTATGAATAGCAGACCATTACTACAAACCAGCTAAGTCTGACAGAGGCTTATATTTAGCAATAAGCAAACCATTCTGAAACCCCTAATAGGCCTCCCCATGGCATAGCTTAATGGCTAGAGTCCCTTAGATTCCAACACAAGGCAAGAGGGCTCCTTTATTCCTTTGATCTTTATATAACTTGCTTTTTCAATCACATTAATGTGTCAAATAGCGCTCTCACGCTAAAAAGTTCTACCTGGTCCCATGCCCAAGAAAGAATTTGTAACTCTTAGTCACTTCTCCTATGGTCATAAGCTTCATATTTTTACATTAAATGCTTGATTGCTATTTTTTGTTACCTTTTTCCATTTGGAAAATATCTTCTAACAATTAAACATTTGAATTCAGTGGTTTTATCCTCCTATTTCCTTATCCCACAATCACCTAAATATAGTAATATGATTTTGATGAAAGCCATATAGCATTTATATTGTTATAACTATGAAATCATAGTTAATTCAAATTGCTTTAATTCAAATTCTACCTCCACACAGGTACCAGCTGTGTGATCTTGTGCATCATTTTTCATATTTGTAAAATAAAAACAATATCCAAACCCACATCATGGGGTTGCTGTGAGAGTTTCATGAGTAATTATGTGCCTGGCCCAGAACAAGGAGTCTCTAAATGCACTGTTGGAACAGATTTCTTTCTTTGTTCATTCTCTTTCCTTTTACTTTAGAAATGGTTATTTTTGTATATTTGATTTTTTTCTTTTTTCTTTTATATATTTTTAACTAAGGTAACATTGGTTTACAACACTGTACATGATTCAACTATGTAAGACCCCACCTCTTCAGGTGTATGTTACACACCATCAAGGCACCCGCAGTCTGCCACTAGAGCTCATTGGCCCCCACTCCTTTCCATTCTTCCCTCACCCACACCCTCCGGTAGCCCCAGTTTTACAGTTAGATTTCTAGGGTTTGTTTTTGGTTTGGTGTTGTATGACCCTTTGTTTTGTTTCTCTGTATGCCATTGATGAGTGAAACCATCTGTTATTTGTCTTTCTCCTTCTGGCTTCACTTAGCACAATCCCCTCCAGTTCCATCCATGTTGTCACAAGTAGCAAGAGTTCATCTTTCTGTAGCTGAAGAGTATTTGTGTGTGTGTGTATGTTTGTGTGTGTGTGTCTTAATCCACATGGTCTTAATCCACCCCTCTATCCTTGGGCACTTAGGGTATTTCCATGACTTGACTATTGCAAACCGTGCTGCAGTAGAAACAGTACATATATCCTTTCAAAGTAGTGTTTTTCATTGTTTAGATACTGCGACTGAAATTGCTGGGTCATATGGTAGATCTCTTTATTATTTTGAGAAGTCTCCATTCTGTTGTCCACGGGGCTGACCAGTCTATATTCCACCTACAGTGGATGAGGATTCCTTTTCCTCATCCTTAGCAACACTTGTTTTCTAGCTTCTTTCTCCTTTACTTAATTTGCTATGTAACTTTCACTAATGTATCCTGAAAACTCCCACAAAACACGAAAATTCCTCCCACTGCAGATGTTACATTACATAGTGTTTGTTTTACTGGAAAAAATATCCTTCTGGGGTAACTCCAATCATGCCCAACCCCACCGGCCTGAGGCAGACTTTAAATCAGGTATTCTCTTCTCACTGTGTGGGGTCTTAACCTGACCCCATGTCTCATATCATCCTCCCTCTCGATTTGTACTTCTTTTTTGATGGTACATATCCCTCAGCACGTTCCTGAAACAAGGCACGTAGGAGATAAATTCCTTCAGTCATGGAACTTGGAAAAATATGTCCTTATTCTACCTTGCTATTTGCCTGAATTTCTGCAGAATATAGAATTCTTTTTTTTTAAGATTTATTTATTTATGCATACAAGAACTGGGGTACAGGCTAGAGGCGTGGGGGTGAGAAGATTCACCAGAGATAGAGAGAAGAACAGGTAGGTGGACTGGAAAATACTGCTGAGGGGAGGCAGCAGGTAAGGCAGAAGTCTGCTGCGCCATGTGGGTCACCTCCCGTGCTGCAGTGGCTGTGGTTTGCTTCATAGTGTGTTGCTTAACCCATTGCACCACCAGGGAGGCCCCAGAATATAGAATTCTAAGTGCAAATATTTCCCTCAAAGGGAAAATTGGAGGAAAATTAGCCTCCAGTGTTTCTGCAGAAAGATCTAGTGCCCCTCTAAATAACATTTCTTTTTCTCTCTGATGATTCGTAAGATTGTTTCTCATTCCAGGTAGAGATGTCACAATGATGTGCATCTTACGTACTGGGTTCTCAAGGCTTTTCCAATGGCCTGTGCTTCTCCTTTTGTTCCAATACCATAGTACTTGTTCCAATAGTTTTAATGACTACTGTTTTTTAGTATAGATTGAAATCAGGGAGCATAAGATCTCTATTTTCTTCTTTTCTCTCAGAATTCTTTTTTTATAGAGATATTTTGTGGTTCCAAAAGAGCCAATTTTAGAATTGTTTGTTCTATTTTCTTGGAAAATGTCACTGGGATTTTGATAGGTTTGCCTTAGGTAATATTGCCATTTTAACAATGTTTATTCTCTCTGCTCACAAGCAAGGAAGATCTTTCCATTTCTTTATCTCTTATTCCTTTTGACAGCATCTTTAAGTTTTCAGTGTGTTGGTTCATCACCACCTTTGTTAAGTTTACTTCCATGTGTTTCCTCCTTTTTAGTGCAGCTGTGAATGGAACTGTTTGCTCAATTTCTCTTTCCTCTAATTCATTGTTTGCATATAGAAATCCAACCAACTTTAATCCTGCCACTTACCTGTCTTCATTTGTAGTCACTTTTTGGTGGAATTTTTTGGATTTTCTATGTATATTGTCATAACATTTGCAAATAGTAACTTTTTTTTTTCCAAATTGGATTCCTTTTATATATTTTTGCTCTGGCTAGGAATTTCAATACTATGTTGAATAATAGTGGTGAAAGTGGGCAACCTATCCTTGTGTCTTAGGGGAAATGTTTCCAGTTTTTCACCACTGAGTATGACGCTAGTGTAGTTTGTCATATACGACCTTTTTATATTAAGATATGTTCCTCCTATCTCCATGTTGAGAGTTTTTATTATAAATGGGTGTTTATTTTTGCCAAGTGCTTTCTCAGTTCCTGTTGATAAGAACATGTGATTTTCATCTCTTTCAATGTAGTGCATGTGGGAATGCACTGACTGGTAATGCACAGAGTGGTTATGTACTGATTGACTTACATATGTTGAACCAATCTTGCATCCTGAAATGATTCTCTTTTAGTCATGACAGATGACTATTTTTATATATTGTTGGATTTGAATTGCTGAGATTTTGTTGATCTATGTTTATCAGAGATATAGGTAAATAGGTTTCTCTTGTGCTGCCCTTGCTGGTTTGGGTTCAGGGTAATGCTGGTCTCATAAAATGTGTTTGGGAACTTCCCTCCCAGTCAATATTTTTAAAAACAATTTTTTTTTGCACACCAAAGCTGGGATGCTGGCCAAAGGTGTGGGGGTGAGAGGATTCATCAGAGACAGAGTGGGGAGCACAACAGGTAGATCTACTGAAATACACTGCTGAGGGGAGTAGTGGGCAAGGCAGGAGAGGTCTTCTGTGCTATGTGGGTCCCCTCTCTGGCCAGGGATTGAATTCATGTGCAATGACTGTGGACAGTTTGATAGTGCTGCAACTTAACCCCTTGCACCACTAGGGAGGCCCCCTGTTCAATATTTTTAAAGAATTTGAGAAAGATAAGTATTAGATCTTCTTTCAAAGTTCGGTAAAATTAACTAATAAAGCCACATCATCCTGGGATTTTGTTTTTCAGGAAATTTTTTATTTCTGATTTGATGTTCTGCTTGTGATTCATCTGGTCAAGCTATCTAGTTCATCCTGATTCACTCTTGGAAGGTTGTATTGTTACCAGGCTGCAGCCAGCAGGAGGAGTGGTCTCTGGATCCCCTGCAAGTTAGTGGGGCAATCCTTCCTGAGAAACCTTTTATGTAGCAGTGTGATACCTGGATCATGGAATGGACCAATCAGGTATGAGCTATGGGTCGATTGATACCAGGACTCTGCCTCTCACCACAAATCAGTGGTAGCAGAGCCCCTCTTATAAGTTACACTTCCTGAATTCTGGAACAGGCCAAAATGGGCCAATCAGGCGCAGGATTGCAAAATGGACCAATCAGACTGTGGGGCGGGGGGGGGGGCACCTTGAAAGTGAATATAAGGCAGCGTCGAAGGGAGCATTGGGATATATTGGAATTGGAATTGGGATTCAAATATTGGGATTCAGAGCAATCTGGAGGAGCAGATGGAGAAGCAGCAGCCCAGAGGAAGAAGGGGTCCAAAGAAGTAGCAGAGGAAGAAGAGCTCCTGCAGAGGAAGAGGAGAAGATGGTTCCAGCCTTCGAAAAAAGGAGGGAAGCCTCCAGCAGCCGCCCTCTGAGGAGGAAGAGAAACTGAAGGACTTTGTAGCGACTGGGACTTGGTCCTGCCTGGCTGTGACACTGACTGGAAGGAGCACCAAAGGCCCTGGGCCTGGTGTCTCAAAGAGCTGTTTGTTGGTGGTATAAATCAACAACTCACAAGAGCAGTAACACTGGAACACTGCCTCTGCAGGCCCATAGTGGTCATTGCTACTGGACAGTGCTGCCTAGAACTGGTGACTGGTGACTGCCAACACTGATGCTGTCCAGATGAAGCAGCCAGCCTCTTGTGAATACATAGCGTTCTTATTTCCTTTGTTTGTAAATAAACCCCACAGTTGTTCCTGTAGCCTGAGGTCCCTTGCAATTGTGTGCGTGGGTGAGAACCCATAGACAGTGACCTGTATCAGGCACTGTCCTCTGATAGGGTAGCCTCTGTTGCGATAGCCCTTGATTCTGGTTTGTGGCCTTTTGGCCTTTAGGGGCTTTTTGTGGGGGGCTCTCTCACCTCGGACCGTCCTCTGCTCTCTATCTCAGTCAGAGCCTCCCCTGCCCCCTGTTTCAGTATGATTCTAAAATTTAAAGTCTATGTTATCCAGTTCATTTGCATAGAGCCGCTCATAGCGGTCTGGGTGACTTTGAGCTTCTGTTGTAATTTCATATCTTTCATTCTGGTTTTTTCTGTTAGGGTTTTCTCTCTTTTTCTCTAGCCTAAGCTAAAGGGTTTATCAATTTTGTTTACCTTTTCAAAGAATCAGTTCTTGGTTTCATTGTCTCTCTTATGTCATCTTTTTTTGTTTCTCTTCAATTATTTCCACTCTCATTCTTATTATTCCTTCCTTCTACTCACTTGTTAGGTTTAAGAAGTTCTCAAACATTGTTTCTTTGAATAAGCTTTTGGTTCTCTTTTCTTTCTCTGGTATAAAAAAATCTCTGTACCTTCTGGTATAGTTAAAACCCTCATGTTCCTCTTCTAGTGGAGTCTCATAATTTGTGTAGAATTTCTTCACTTTTCCTAATTCTTATATCTCTCTTTTCTTCTCATTGAGTCATTGTTATAATTTTATCTCTAATTTCAATGATTCTTTCCTCTGAAACACTGAGTTTTCTTTCTGTGCTTTTCATGGAAGTTTTCATTTCTTTCATTAAAATTTTCATTTGCCTCATTTCTGTTTAGTATATATTTATAGCTTCATTCTCTGGTAACTCTTTCTGTTCCTGCATTTCCATCCTTATTTCATTAATGCTTCATTCTGTATTAGAACTTAACATTTGATGAATCTCATAGATTTTCTTCATAATAGCTGTTTTAAATTCACTATCCATTAGACTTCCCTTTCTGTGTCATTAAGAATGCATTCCAAAGATTTATCTTTCTCCTTTATTCTTCCACGGGTTTTGTCTTTTATGGCACTTGCTATTTTTCCAGTATGTGGCACTGTAGTTCTAGTTTTGGAGTTCTGTTTAGTCTTTTTGAAGACTTTAAGTGTTTATGGACAGAGATGCCTGTATTTTGTTTTTGTCTGGGGGAAAGGGGGCCATATGTTCATGAATGTCTTGGAGGGGTGGGCCAAAAACCCTCTTTTATGTCTCCCTTTCTTATGCCTAGACACATTCTCAATCTGAGCGCAAAGTCAATGTGACCAGATCCCTCCCCCAGGCACAACCACAGGTATCTGCAACCAGTGCTCCCCACATCTCCTCTTGGCTAAGCCACCTCTCCTGTACCAGTTCAAAATGTGTTTCCTCTTGTTCCTTGTGTTCCAGCCACACAACCAGTTCTTTTTCCATGATCCCCCCACCACTGGCCTTATCTGTACTATCCCCTCCTTCTGGAATGCCTAGAATTCCTGGAATGCTATTTACCCACACAACCCCTACAGCTAGGTATTTCCTGCTCATCCATCTAATTTCAACACATGTGTGGAGTCAGAAGCCTTACCTAACTGTGTCCAAGAGAGTTCTTTTGATTGTGTCTGACATAAGATCCCTTGTCATTACACAGGAATTCTTCGTGACTTCACGAACATCTTTGATTCATGTCCACGAAACCATAACTAGGTGAGAAGGGGCTATGCCCATCTAATCTACAGCTCTGTCCTCAACGCTTCACACCTTGTCAGATATTTAGGAAACATAAAAACTTACGATGTCACTAAGTTCCCCCAAGTCAAAGAATTCTCCCATGTGCTTTTGAAATAACTATTATTTAGTTCTTTAAGAGAGATTCTTTCTTGTGATTGATAATTTGGTTGAATAGGAGGAAATATATTTTATCAGGAAGATGATGGCCTGATCCAGTCCCTCCTATCTATATTACTGGATGACAAAGTGTCCAGCTAAAAATACTTGAATTTCCCCACCCCCCCCCCTTTTTAAAGACATTTATTTATGCATACAAGAGCTGGGATACAGGCCAGAGTGGCGGGAGGTGAAAGGATTCACCAGAGACACAGTGGGGAGCAAAACAGGCAGATAAGCTGAAATTAATTGCTGAGGGGAGCAGTGGGTATGGCAGGAGAGATCTGCTGGCCCATGTGGGTCCTCTCCCTGGCTGGAATCGAACTCATGATGCAGTGGCTGCAGAGGCCCCACAGTGCAGTGCTCAACCCACTGCACCACCAGGGAGGCCCTCCCCAGCCTCCCTCACAGGTAAGTGTGGTTAGTGAGATTTGAAAACCAACACTGAAAGGATACTTAAGAGGAATAGCTTCCCTAGGAGGCATGGTCCTTGGCCTCTTTTTTTCCTTCCATCGTTCTACCTGGAGCATGGATGTGACGGCTTGTGCTCTAGCAGTCATCTTGGACCATAGGCTAGCTTTTTACTTCTGCTTCATTGACACAATTGACAAACAACACGGTGTAAGGTTAAACTACAGAATGTCTGATTTGATACGTGTTTTTTTTTAAAGATTTATTTATTTATGCATATAAGAACTGGGGTACAGGCCAGAGGTGGGGGTAGGGTGAGAGGATTCACCAGAGACAGTGGGGAACAGAATAGGCAGATCAACAGAAACACACTGCCGAAGGCAGCAGCGGGCAAGGCAGGAGAGGTCTGCCGTGCCATGTGGATCACTTCCTTGGCCGGCAGCAGGGATCAAACTCGTGTTGCAGTGACTGCTGTCTGCTTCACAGTGCATTGCTTAACCCACTGCGCCACCAGGGAGGTCCATTGATACATGTTTGTACTGAGAAATGATTACCACGCTAAGGTTAATTGATATGACCATCACTTAGTGAAAGGTCACCAAGAACCACGTACACAGTCTCAAAAAAGAGATGTTTTATGAAGAGCCAGTTGGCGGGCAAGGCTCTGAACCAAGGGGTGGTAGACTCTCCCAGAGGAGAACAAGAGTGGTTTTTATAGGTCTTAGGTGGGATAAAGAAACGATTGGGTGGAAAATTTTAACAAGGAACTGGAACTTATTATTCTGCCCGGGCTGGAATGTATTTTTCTGCTCAGGTTGGTGTCATCTGGCATCAGCAGGAGATATGGGTTTATCGCCCTCAAACATCTACCTTTTCCTGGGATAGCTACTCCTCCCACATGACTAAGTTTAATTGCTGCTGACCTTATTTATTCACTTAGCAACTTTTAAGTTTCCAATCTATTATTTGTCAACTCTAGTACATTATATCCCCAGAATGTACTCATTTTATTACCAGAAGTTCTTACTCTTTGACCTCCCCACACCCTGGCCCATCTCCCTCAAGCCCCAACGCTGGTAACCATCAATCTACTCTGTTTCCATAAGGTGGGCATTTTTTAAATTGTACATATACTTGAGGTCATACAGTATTTGTCTTTCAATGTCTGGCTTATTTCATTTAGCATCTAGGCCTCAAGGCCCATCCATGTTATCACCAATGGCAGGACTTCCTTCTTTTCTATGACTGAAAACTGCATATACATCTAGATACCAGATGTTTATTATCCATTCATCTGTTGATAGATACCTAGGTTGCTTCCATGTCTTTCAGATATCTCTTTAAGACAGTGATTTCATCTCCTGTGGATGTATACCCAGAAGTGGGAATGCTGGAGCACATGGTATTCCATATTTAGTTTTTTGAGGAGATTCCATATCATTTTCTATAGTGAATATAACAACTTACATTCCCACCAAGAGTACACAAGGATTCCCTTTCCTCCCTATCTTTGTTACCTTTAATAAGGTAATATATATTGGGGCCCACCTGGGGCACAGGGGGTTAAGGCTCAGCACTATGAAGCATCTGCAGTCACTACAGCACAAGTTCGATCCCTGGCCAGGGAGCTGATCCACATGGCACAGCAGACCTCTCCTGTCTTGCCCACTGCTTCCCTCAGCAGTGGATTTCAGTAGATTTTCCTGTTCTGATATCCACTCTGTCTCTGGTAAATCTTCTCACCACCACCCCACCTCTGGCCTGCACCCCAGCTCTTACATGCATAAATAAATCTTTTTTAAAAAGATTTTAATCTTTTTAACTAAAAGACAACCCATGTTGTCTTTTAGTTTTTAAATGGTAGTCAGTCTAACAATTCTGAAGTAATATTTCACTGTGGCTTTGATTTACCTTTCCCTGATAATCATTGTTTTCATATACTAAAGACGGAACCAAAAACTAGAAGAACACTGGGTCCTAAGGACTGAGTCACCGCACACCTTCCCTCAACTATCTCCAGATAGTTTTATTAAAAATCTAATAAGTCTTTATGCTTCTGCGCCACTGAAGTCAACTCTGTTACTCACAAACACAATTCTAAACTGGTGTCATAGTTAATAAAAAACAACCCCTGCCCCTAAGTACCTTACCAATTACTGAAGATAAGACAGATGGGCCAGAGCCACAAGAAATCGCTAAGGAAGCTGCTTCTAAGTGAGCCAGTGTTTGACTATAACATTTCTAAATTTCCAGTGATGGGCATTCCACCACCCCCTTCATGAAAAAGCATTTCCTACTGCATTCCAAAATCATCAATCACACTCAGAAAGATTCACTCAAAATATAAAGCTTGGGTAATGTTCAGATTGACTAATGCTCTCTAAGTCAGTCACATATTTGTTACTTTTAAATTCTAGGAGGAGCATAGAGAAAGTTGCAACTTCATTTGCATGATGCTTCATATTACATGTTAACTCAAATGAAAAGGAAAGTAACTGAACGCTTAGTTTGTGCCAAGCACTGTGCCAGAAGCATTGCGTAAGTCATCTTCTACCAACTTGCAATAGCTCTTTACCAAGGATATACAGTGTGCTCACCAGATAAGGAAAAGTGACTCGCTCGGCCTCTTGAACAAGCGGTTGGACTGGGATGAGCTACATCAGCCTGCAAACCCTGCACTGTGTCTACTACCTCCATTCTCCTCAGAGTCAGCGACTGCTGCTATCGTGAGTGTATGGCTGACTGTGCCAAGTCCCTAGATGAACAAATGCTCTTCTTCACTGGATTTAATCAGTAAGAAGGTCTTTGGGGTTGAATTATGTCCCCCTAAATGATACACTGAAGTCTTGACTCCCTGTAGCCATGACTGTGACCTTATTTGGATATTAGAGATAGAATCAAATTAAGAGCAACTGGAGTGGGGAGTATCCTATCCAATGACTGGCATCCTTAGAGAAGGGAAATGTGGGCCCAGAGAGACAGAGAGGAGAACATGATGTGAAGACGGAGACTGAGACGGAGTGATGTGCACAAGAACCGAGAACAGGAAGGACTTTCAGCTGCCACCAGAAGTTAGGGAGAGGCAATGAAAGATTCGGACACCTTGACTTCAGACTTCTAACTTCCGGGACCATAAAGAGAAGAAAATTCTGTTGTTTGACGCTTCCAAGTGTGTGGTGATTTGTTATAGCAGCGTAGGAAATCCTGACTTTGGGGTGTTTTGGCCTTAGCAGGAGCATAACTCAGTTGAGTATGTAGCATTGCCCATGTCATGTTTGCTGGGGGCGGTGCACTGGTCATATGGAGCCAGGAATGTGTCTAACTACTTCCTGCCCAGTTCAGGAAGGCACTGAGGGGAATGAGAGAGAGAAGGCTAGCAGATGGCGTGAGGGAGGCAGCACCGGGTATGGTGGGCGGCTTGGACTAAATGAGGCCAACGAGTTGTGAACAAATAACAAGTGTTCAGGATGGTGAGCTGGAGCCCTCCCTGCTGCACCCAAAGACCAAACAGACCTCATTTTTTCACTTACTCAGCATGGGGCCACAAAAGGTCAACCAACTTAACCTAAACATGTGTTATGTTAGCACCAGCTAAAACCCACTGAATAGTGAATTGGCTGGCTTCAATTTTGTATTTTACACAATGCCAAAGATACTGTCAGTAAGTTCATTAAAGGGTTCAGTTAACTGAAACAAATGCTATAACTATTGGAGAGATAATTATTCCAAATGTACAGCCTGGAATGTATGAAATTATTAATAATACAAACCCAAGCCAAGAAAATATTCCTGTTAAAATGAAACTATCCTTATGGGGATAAGCAAGTAAAATAGCTCTCACACTTACTTTTCATTACTAGACTTATTGGAAGTATCCATTTCTAGATAGTGTCTAGAAAGAAATCAACATTTCAAAGATGATAATTCTAACTATAGTTATGAGGTACATGAAACAAATCTTGCCAGAGTGTCCCTCTTACTAGGGTGACCAACTCATCCTGGTTTGTCTAAGAATGTCCTGGCTTTAGCACTGGAGGTCCCATGTCCCAGAAATCTCTCAGTCCCAGGCAAATCTGAACAATGTGTCACCCAACCTCTAACAAACAAAAGTAATGGTTATGTGAGCAAGTACCTCAGGGCAGGAGACGAGTGCAAACATCCAAAACATGTATTCCAGGAAGACTCTTACAAGACAACTAAGTCCAAGGAATGAGTCCAAAGTGAGGTCTACGGGTTAAAGATCAAAGGTCATCTTGCAAGTGCACTCACACTGGTGACATCTAGCTTCTCACTACTATTGCTCACTCTTGTTGGCTCACCCCCTCCCTGTTCCAGGACTCAGTTAAGGGCCTTTTGCTGTATACATTCACACCCCTCTCATCCAGTCCAGGATTTAAAGTCCCCCCACTCTCTTCAGACAGCAGATATTTTCCCACAATGACAGAGGCTAGGTGACCAAGAATAAGGTGTCAACAGGGTTCAGGCAAAGGGAAGAACAGCAGAAGTTTGGAGATCAGAATGAGAGAATGGCATCCTTACTCTCCTCCTTTCTTCTCTACAAGGCCACAGTTTGGTGCATTCCTGTTAGCCTTCCTCCCCCACACCGAAGGCTCTGTTGGGTAACTATTTAGCACTGGAGGTCCCATGTCCTAGAAATCCCTCAGTCCCTGAACAATGTATCACCCAACCTCTAATAAACAAAAACAATGGTTATGTAACTGTTGTAACTATTCCTCCCCTGTCCCCTTTGGGCCTGAGGATTTTAACAATTTTCTACAGTTCCTGGCCCTACCATTCCTCAGTGATTTCCCTTAACATATTGACATTTACACTCATCAATCACCCCTTCATTTACTCAGCCATCATTAATGGAGTTACTGTGTTCAGGCTTGGTTCATCCTCTCTAAAAAACCAAAAATGAACAAAATTGGTCCTTTCCTGTAGAGTGTCTTTAAGACACCTGGATGGTGCCATGGCACTCTTCTTATGACATTATACCCTGCCCTCGTAATAAAGAATTCACCCCCAAATGCTTGAATTTTAACTAACCCCTCACTTTATACATGATGGTCACATGATCCAGGCCCAGCCAATGCAGGTACTCATCCTCTCATTGTAGTGATTGGCTCAGGGACGGCAATGTGACTCAGGTTTGGCCAATCAGCCATTACTTCCCCCACCTCAGTCACTGGTTCAGAGATGAGCATGTGACCCAAGACTGAGGTCATCACTCTCTTGCAATTTTATCAGAGCTTCTGCAGAAGTTTTGCTTTTCTATAGGACTACTATGAAGATGATGGATGCTGGAGCTGCTGGTAGCCATTTTGACCTCCACATGGAGAGAGCCTGATGGGAACTAGATCAACACAGATGAAAGCAGACATAAGAGATATAAAGTAAGAGAAAGATAGGTTCCTAACATCATTTGAACACCTTACCCTAAATGGATCTGGATTGCCCTCCTAGAATTTTCAGTTATTTATTTTTTTCAAACAATTTGAGCAAGAGATACATCACTTGCAAATTAAATAGTCTTGATAGTGAAAGCATAAATAGTCCAAGCATAAATACCCAAGATTTATCACAGAAAAGTCAATTCCTTAACACGGTTACAAAAGATAACTTTGAGAAATGAGGGGAGGGGGTACGTGAAAAGAACAGTCTAAACTATGAGACAATTAAACAGGACAAGAGATTCACTTTAAGAGTCTGCACTAACATGTACTAAAATTTAAACATATTAGTTTTAAAATAGGTAACGAGGAAGAGATAGATACTTCACAATTGACAATAGACAACTGATCTATATCAAGATATGGAATCTGTTCCTTGAAATATGATTTGGTAGTTAAGCCAGTTCAAAATGAAAATTGTGCCCATGCACACAAAGATTAGCATGTTCTCTTAAAACAGCAATCAATTTGAAAATAATAAATATTAATTACAATAGGAATTCAGTGATTTGGTTGAAGTTTTGCTGCATTAGTTAAAAAGTCTAAGCTATAAAACACTAAAAGAAATGCAATCACAAAGCTTTTAAGAAAGCACTAAAGTGATAGTTAGGCAGCAAAACAGTAGGAAAGAAGCCTCAAAGGGCTCAACTTTATAAAGAGTATAGACAGATTTGTGATTTGCATGTCAAATTGTAAATTCATACTTTTCAATTTCTGTAACAGGCTTCTAAAAGGACTTAATGTTCTCTGTGCAATGTTAATTCATTTTTTATTTCAAAAAGCTATGTCATCAGCTGCATTAGTCCAAAGTACTAAATAAATAAATATTAGCAGTACAAATTATAGCCCAGCACCTATCTAAAACAGCAAATTCTGTACAGACATCAAATTTTGGTTCACAAAATAATAATAAAATGGAAGTTCCATATGCCTATATCAAATAATGACATTTAGGCTGACATTATCTTTTATAAACAAAAAAAAGAAAGAAACAAATCAGAAATAGTAATCTCTCAAAGAGAAGAGCAAAAATTTATTTTGACCTTTCCATTTAACGCTCAATGAAAAAATTACTTTTCCTAGCTTAATCCTATCTGAAATTCAGAAATAAAATCCAAATTATTTTCCTATTTCTCATTTATCAACACCCACAAGCAAAAGGTCTCATTATCATACATAGTGCCCCGAAGCAAAAGGAACAAGTTTCATTCAGATCAAGAAAGCCAAATATACTGCAAATTTCTTTCTCAAACAGGAGTTTTTCATAACTAAATTCAAGACTGAGTATATCACAAAATGTTATTCTGGGTATTCTTATTAACATGATATTAAGTTTTGAAAATGCCACAGTAAGTAGCTTTATAATTTTTAAAAATCTAAATCATCTTTATATCTTAACTAAGGTTTTCAAGACTTCCTAGAGAAGTTCCTTCACTCAGCCAAAGTCCCACCGTGCTTTCCCTTGGGACACCAGAGAAACAGGCAAATCTGCAGCTACAAGAGCAGAGCTGGGAAACTGCCAAAAAACACAAATGCTTGAGGGTTTGAACAGATATTTATACACCCAAGCTCACGGCAGTATCATTTACAACAACCAAAAGGTGGGAGCAACCCATGTCCATGGACAGATGAATGAATTTGAAAACGTTCAATACCAGGGATTATTTGAAATAAACTTCTGACACATGCTACAGTATGGATGAACCTTGAATACATTATGCTAAGTGAAATAAGTCACAGAAGTGCAAATATTGTATGATTTCACTCAGTTATTTTAATACAAAGTCAGAGATAGAACATAGGCTGGGGCTTGCCAAGGGCTGGGGGAGAGGAGTAGTTACTTGTTTCATGAGTCCAGAGTTCCAAGTGGCAAAGATGGGAAGGTTCTGGAGAGAATGGTGGTGAAGGCTGCACAATGATGTGATTGTACTGAATACCACTGATCTGCACAAAATAGTTGAAATGGCACATCTCATGCCATGCATTTTTTGCACCAAGAAAAATTGCAAATGCTTCAGGGCGGAGAGGCCTGTGGGTGAGTGAAGCAGGCAGGTTTGTGACAGTAAAGGTGTGGGGAATCCGGTGAACAGGCATGCCTGTGACCTCAAGAGAAAGCAGGCATCACTCAGCCCACTCTGCCACAGGGGAGCGGACCTGTTATTAGAGACAGACATGTTTTTGTAAGAGAAGCTTCAAATCCACATTTTTCTGACTTCAAGAGAAGCTTAAAATCCACATTATTTAAGTTGGCCATAGATACTTAGTTTTAAAAATCACTAAAGATCCAATAAAGCATCTCTGCAGGCCTCCTGCAATGCTCTGGGCAATGGATGAACAGCATTTCTTCATGCAGAAGGACACCTGACCCAAGGAGCAAGCTAAGTCCTGAACAGCATCAATCTGTGAGGACAAGTGACTTTTCCAGACTGTGTGGACAGACTATAAACCCATGAGGAAAGAGTCAATCACCACCACAACCTTCTCCCAGGAAGCTAGACAAGTGGAAATGGGTGTTTTTAATGTGTTTAGTTTTGCATTTGTGTGTCTAAAATGAGAACCTTTAGAATTCTTGCACATATTAAGAATAGGCTGTTCATTTATTGGCCAGTTGAATGGATTCCCACGTTAGTCTTTGACAAGAAATGAATGCTTCATTGAAGAAATGGTAGAATAAAGATGTGTGCAGCATTTATCTAAATCACATGAAGGACAGGTTAGCAGTCTGAACACCCCTAACTCTTGCAAATGGGACTGTGAAAGCCTAAATTTTAAAACACAATCAAAGTTTAAATTCTCTGTCTCATGTAGTTGGGCAGCAGGCAGTGGTGATTACAAAATAAACAAACAGAACAAACTAACATGAGTCATTATTAAATAAATGCATCTCTTGGACAGAACTAATGACTCTTAAATCACACTCCTGTTCTTCAAAATAACCAGTTTTATTGTTCATTTGTGTTTATCTCATCATTCTCATTCTGCAGATAGAGCAAGAAGGCCTTTACTGTAGGAGCAGTTTGAACTCATTGATTGCCAGGCAGTGACATGCAACTCAATCTCGCATGTAGTTACTGAGCACATTTTAACGCTCCACATTGTGACGGGGATAGTGCACAACGGACCAAAACCGTATCCATTCATTCTCCCCACCATTAGAGTTTCACCAACCACCGAGATCACATTTCAAAGGGGGCAGCAAGGAAAGCAAAAGTGAAATTATTTGGCCTCCCTGGTGGCACAATGGGCTAAGCACCACACTTTGAAGCAAACCGCAGTCACTGCAGCACGAGTTCGATCCCTGCCACCAGCCAGGGAGGGGACCCACATGGTAGGGCAGATCTCTGTCTCACCTGCTGCTCCCCTCAGCAGTATGTTTCAGTCCATCTGCCTGTTCTGCTCCCTGCTCTGTCTGGTGGATTCTCTCACCTCCTGTACCTCTGGCCTGTACCCCAAATCTTGTATTCATAAGTAAATCTTAAAAAAAAAAAAAAAGTAAAGTTATTCAAGGGCAGAAGGCAGAATCTACCCTGTAGTTCCAATTGGGTTTCACCTGGAGGAAACATTTTGTGCCAAAATATACTCAGATATTTTGTGCCAAAATAGCCCTTGCTGGAGTCATCTTGTTAGGACTTAAGTGTTAGAGCCAGAGACAACAAAAGTGCATTCAGACCTCTTCCGACCTCCTTAGGGAAAAATTTGATCGTCATTGCACAGATAAGATTTCTGAGACTCAGTTAGGTGGTTCGTTCAAAGGCACATTGTAAGCAGAAGGGACCAGAACCCAGATCCCTGTTTCCAGGGGCATGATCTCCCCAGCCCCCGCCAGCCCTCTGCCCACTGCATTTCAGTACCAAGTCCACGTCACTCCAAGAAGCATCTAATGTGCATCTCCCATCAGAATGTCAGGTCTGCCCACCAGATGTTTTGGGTTCAACTTGTCACATGTGAAGGTTTAAAGGCAAGAGCGAGGAGGGAAGAAAGAAAGTTCTCTGCTTCCAGCTGGACCTCACGTGTCCGTGCCTAAGGGGTCAGCACAGGTCCCAAGCTAAGCCCTTAGCCCTGCACATTCGGGAATTCAATGTTGTCAGTTCCTCCAGGGCTCATGAGACCCTGGGGGACTGAGTCACACCAACCGAACACTCAAGACGCTGATTGAACCAAAGGCCAACATGTAGGTGAGAAGCATTCGGCAGATCAGGGTATGCTCCTGTGCTTCTCTGAAGCACATTTTGGGGAACCAAATTAGTAAGTGGAGACCCTTGGAAAATGCAGATTCAGAGAAAGAGGGCCTTGGAAGACCTGGCTCAGACAAACTGCACAGCTCTTTCACACAACGCACACCATGCCTTCCCTCCACGCTCACTCGACCACATTCTCTGCTAGAAAAGGATAATGTGAATTTCTAGGAGAACCAGAGTCAGACTTGGAAGTCAAGCAGCAGGAATACTACACATATCACGCCACTGGTGGCGCTAGTGAGACCCTGGCGTGACCCGTCCCTCCCCAAACGAACTAGGGTCTCTGTCCATGCAAGGGAGAGCCCCTCTGCAGTCCTCCTGGGAATTCTACTGGCTCCTTAGTATCCTTTTTAAAATACCCTTTCTGAAGCTCTCATCCCTAGACTTCCCATCTATGTCTATGCAGGCGTCTCTTTTCACAAACCTGTGCTTTTTCAGCTCTTTCTGCCCACTTGTGTCTGTGCATGCATCCTTTCCTCCCCTTTCCCTTTTTTATAATAAACTTGCCCTTTTGGATAAAAAAATAAATAAAATAAAAATAAAACTTCCCTTTCTGTGTAAGCTAGACAGAGAAGGTTCTTGTTGTCTACAACTGAGAACCTCAAACTAGCATGAAACCAAATAGTAGTTGCATCATTAAATGAAAGTCAAAAGAGAAGAGAGACATTTTGGCAGGTGAGGCGACATCTTCAATCTGGCTCCCCTGCGGGAGTGCAGTCAGGAAGGAGGTGTGCATTCCTTCAGAACAGTGTCCTAGCCACACACGCGTGACTGCTGCGCCACACTTCAGGCCACAGAGATTCAAACTAATTGCAAACACAAGACCTGATGGTTACCTCCCCTGGCATCAGTGTTCCTGATTTAGGAGACAGTTAAAAACCAAGCAACTATTGTTTACCAATACTGCTCATTGACAAATATACAGGGCAACTTAATCATCAGCAAGGTAAACTGAGTCTTAATCTTAGGCACTGCTAAAGGTTAAAACTGCATAAAAGTTGTTCCTTCCCAAATAATCATTCTCAACTGCTGCTCTATGCTTTTCAGTCCTTAAAAAACAAAACTGATTTTGCTAAAGAAAGACGATAAAATTGGGCCTCCCTGGTGGCACAGTGGGTTAAGCAATGCACTAAGAAGCAAGCCGCAGCCACTGCAGCACGAGTTCCATCCCTGCTGCCAGCCAGGAAGGGGACCCACATGGCACAGCAGACCGCTCCTGCCTCACCCGCTGCAGCCCTCAGCTGTGTGTTTCAGTCAGTCTGCCTGTTCTGCTCCCCACTCTGTCTGGTGAATCCTCTCACCTCCCATGACTCTGGCCTGTACCCCAGCTCTTGTATGCATAAATAAATAAATCTTTAAAAAAAAAAAGAAAGAAGATAAAATCATCTTTCAACAAATTTTTATTTAGGAAAAAATCCTCTATTTCCACAGCAATGTGTATGTACGTGTGTGCATGTCTGTTTATATGTGCACAGATACACAAAGTATTCAGAACTGTTCCCCAAAATTCATTAAGAATAAGAGGCAAGTAGGAATCCTATAGAAAGAACAGACGTTTCGTTTCTTAAAGAAAAAAAAAGTTTTGAACTCTTTGCTAAAAGACAATAATCAAAGAATAAAATCTACAACCCTGAGGTCTTTCTCCCTCCTTTCTCTTGGTAGAATCAAATGTGAGTTCTTAGTCCAACTGCTAGTCTAAAACTTGGAGAACTGTCTCTTTCTTCCAGTTACAGCAGAGGGCAGAGGAAACAGGGCTGGACACACCTGGCCGATGCCAATGTCCCAGGCAAGAGGACATTCCCACTTGGGGATAAAGCACTTTTTGGTTTCACAGTCAGTCCTTCGACTTAGAAGGCGATCGATCGTGTTCTAAGTTCTGTCCCAACCTGAATTGTTTAGGATCTATGTATTCTTCCCTATCAGTGTCATCCTAAAATAAAGAGCCATCCTAACCTCGCAGTTCCTAAGGAAGCACCTAGCTTTGCCCTGTGGGCCTGCACTGTCTAGACACAACTTGTGAGCTTCCTTTATGGAAATGCATCTCAGTGTTCCAAATACAGACCTCGCGCTTCCAATCCTACAGGACTGTCCCGAGTGCCAAGACTTTATCAGTAACAGCCAAGGCCTGCGCTCCCTGCCCTCCCCCTCAGGGATGACCAGCAAAGGGAACTCAGAGTGGTAAAGATAGCGGCAGGAGGGCGTCTTTCTTCATGCTTCTTCTTGTTCGCAGTTGGCTGCCAGCAGAGATAGCAGAGGGCAAAGAGCAAGGCCTTGAGACCCGTAAGGTGGACCAGAGTGCAGAGCTGGAGGAGAGAAGGCGAGTTCTCTGAGGTTTGGGCTGACTGCTTCCCCCAGTTCAGTCAGGGACTGCCTGTCCTCTTGGCTTTCGTTTCCACTGCTGGTTGCTAAGTGCTATACATAATGCAAAAGTAAATAGTTACACAGCACAGTTTGGGAGACACAAAAACACACATCAATCAGCCAAGGGGAAGAACTCTCACAGTTTCTAGGTTTATTTTTAGATCCTGGCAGACCAAAGGAGTAACCTAAATGTCCAAAGGAAGAGAAGCTGGGGCTGAAAAACATGTTTAGAAAAAGGAGACACTCTGACACCACAGATCTCCAGACCCACCTCGGGTATAAAATATGCATCAGTCAAGTCCTCGGGTGTTTCGGGCACCTGCTAGTAGTTCTTGGAACAGGGTGCAGCAGCCGATGCTCTCGCAAGACTAGCGCAATAGAAAATGTCAGCTGCTGATGAACTTTCAAGACAGCACATCAGCACAACACCGAATATTGATGGCCTTCAGAAAGAGACTTAATTTAATAAAAGTGGCTAAAACAATGCTAACGTAATGAGTATAAACCACCGAGGAGTGGAAAAGTGTTTCGTTCACCTTGTATTCGCCACAATATTTGGCCTTGGACCCAGCACACATGCAACAAACACCTATTAAATTAATAATAATAATGCTCCCAGAAGAGCCCTCATTTCTGGGCAAAGCTAAAATTATAACCTCCCTTAGATTCCCCACATAGCAATGAAGCTAGCAGCCAGACTTGACTTTTCAAAGACAAATTTATCATTATTAAAGAGTGTCAAAAGGACAATGGAACAATAGATAGAATAAGATACGATGCAATAATGAACTACCAGAGTGGAACAACAGGAAAACCCTGAGTGATCATTAAGAGTTGGTTGACTTGGGGCCTCCCCGGTGGCGCAGTGGGTTAAGCAACACACTATGAAGCAAAACCGCAGCCACTGCAGCACGAGTTCGATCCCTGCTGCCGGCTGGGGAGGGGACCCACATGGCACGGCAGACCTCTCCTGCTGTGCCCGCTGCTCCCCTCAGCAGTGTGCTTCCGTTGATCTGCCTGTTCTGCTCCCAGCTCTCTGTGGTGAATCCTCTCACCCCCCACACCTCTGGCCTGTACCCCAGTGCTTGTATGTATAAATAAATAAATCTTTAAAAAAAAAAAAAAAAAGAGTTGGTTGACTCTTCACCCATAAAATGAGATTATATTTGCGACTCTACCAACTCATGGCCACTTGGCTGAGATGACAAGGAAACAGTGGAAGCACAGACAACACCTACATGCATCACGATGTTCAAGCTACAAGGCAAAGACCTGGGGCCCAGCGGACCAATGTATTTTTAGTACTAACACCTAATTCCAGGAAAATATAAAACCTTCCTTTCCTTAGAAAAGGTCCTTCTGATTATAATACCACTAGTTTAACATTGGGGGAAAATACACAGGTAGAAGAAGTTGCTTATGGAGAAGAAAAAAAACCATTCAATAAAGAGTGCTAGAACAATTGATTAATAAGAGAAAGAAGAGAAATAATCAGCTTAACTTCTCATTTCCTCCTCAACCTACACCAAGTAAATTGTAATTTGATTAAATAATATATTTTTAATTAAGAATTTTTTAAACTAGTAGAAAACAGAGCTGAGTATTTTATCAAGTCCTATGAAAGAATGGAACAAGCTATCCTGTCTTAGTGGAAGAAATATAGTGGAACATCTACCCACTTAGCAAAGTAAAACTATGTTAATGGACAAATAATACACTAGGGAAATATTCATAGTAATGTGACTACGGAGATTCTTTATATGTTATTGAAGAACCTTTTTCATGACATGTATTTAAGTGAGAACCAAAACAAGTGACAGAACAATATATGTGATGTGACCTCTTTGTTAATAAAAATGAGTCTCATTTGTATCTTTATAAAGACATGTAGGCATAATGAGAAAGATGGGAGACAAACTCCAGATCTTTACCATTAGCTTCTAGGAAGGTGGGAGTAGCCATGAGCCAGAAAAGTCTTTCTTTTCTATATCTTTATCCTGAATTGTAATTGGGGGGAAAAATTTAATTTTAATCTTAACTGATAAGAAAAACATCTAAAGTCACAGAACATGTAACAGAAAACTAGGAAAAGAAAAATGTGGCTAGTATACAATGTGAAAAAGAAATGGCTGGCCTCACTAGTAATCAAAGAAATAAAATCAAAGAAATAAAAATGAAAATATTTCAGTTACCAAATCAGAGTAAAAATTCAAAGTGATAATATCCATAGCAAAAAGATGAAATCGACACACTCACCCAACTCCTTTAACCCATCTGGAAGACAACTAGCCATAGAGGTCAAGATTTTTTTCAAGTTCAAATACCCAGCTTACTAAATCCACTAGAACATAGCCTAGGATATGATCTTACATAGAGAAAAAGTTATTGTACAAAAATACTAACAGCAGAAAAAACATTTAAAATTTTGACCAAATGACCAAAAATTGAATGGCTAAGAAACTGAGGTATATCTAGTCAATGGAATATTCTATGTTCCATTAAACTGTCTAAAAGGAATATAAAATAAAAATTTCTTTAAAAAGTAAAATCTACCACCTTTTTACTATTGACATTGCACTTCTGCCATCAATGTGTGAGATTTTGTTCCCACACCAACCTACTCTCTAACTCTTGAGACACCAATTGAGGATCCCATAATTCAATTCTGACACTAACTACCCAGAGTCAGCACAGACCCCTCAGGTTGGGGGCTCAGTTCCAGAGACCAGTCCCACCTTAGACACCATTTATAAGTAGCAGGTTGTCTCCTGCACTTCTGACCAACTGGGTGTAAATCAGGGGTTACCGTACAGCTTACGTGCCAGACTACTGGTTTACTATGAATGACTACAACACAGAAACAGTCAGACAGAAGCGATGCATAGGTAAAACATGGGGAAAGGGTGTGGAGCATTCTTGCCCCCTCCACACATCCTCCTGGCCTTCCATGTGTTCAGCAGCCCAGAAGCTCTCTCATCCCATTGCTTAGGATTTTTACAGAAGTTCCATTATGTAGGTACAATTAATTAAATCACTGGCCATTGGTGACTGAACTCAATCTCCATTCCCTCTTCCCTCCCTGGAATTGGGGGAGGCCTGCAAGATAAGGGGTCTGAAAGTTCCAACCCTAGTCACATGGTTGGATCCCTCCACTACGCTGTTGGTTCCTATAGCAACCATCCCTCAGCCTCCAAGAGTCACCACATTAGCATAAATTCAGATATGGTTCAAAGGAGTTTAAGAGCTCAGTGCCAGGACCTGAAGACAAAAACTAAGTACAGATCATCTATTTCTACTCTTTGAAAGTTGTTACCCTTTACTTTGAATTTACTAAAACACCTATATCAGTGTTGAAGTTTACTATGAAAGTTTTCATAGGAACATTCTACTTCCGTATATGTGCTGCCAAAGCAAACACAGAACACCCTGTTTTCAGAGAACAAGAGAAACCAGTATTTGTTTCTTATTATATCACAGTTATCATAGCTTGCGCATGTGGCTAAATGAAAAACTAATTTCAAAATTACATGCAAATATGACTATGTAACTAAGAAAAAAACATCTACAAAAATAATGAAAAGAACTGCTCCAAATATTGACTCTTGTCGCCTCTGAATATTTCAATTATGGGTGGTATTTTTTTCTTCTTTTTAAATTTCTAAATTGTGCTTTACTGTCACGTCAAAGTCTTACTTTTATCATGGTGGGGGCAAGGGATGGAAGGAACATAGCCTTTAAATGTCTGGATTAGACAATATAAGGCACAGTCTTCCCGATGTTTTCTTTTCCAAGAAACTCCAGAGGTGAGGACTGCTTCTGATGTGCGCTACGTGTGCTTTGTCCTGCGTGGAAAGAGCTGCCATGTCTTCCAGCAGGTAAGGTGGTGGGGACAACATCACAGCCTTCCCCATCCTAAACCCCGGCCCCCTTTGAATAAGTTCCTGAACAAAGTCTCATAAAAAAGCTCTTACTTCATGTCCTACTAGACATTTTAGATCACATGTCTAAAGAAACATGTACAGCATGTATGTGTGTGATCCACAATGATCATATAATCCAAATTAATCATCATAGTTCATCCTTGAGCCTCAGGCCCTCTCCCTAAAACTGAATTAGGCAAAATATAAATATTTCCCCTCAAGTTCATGCATTGGTGAGATAACCACACAAACCCACTACATGACTCCACAGAGCTATAGACCGTATGTATCACCACATAAATCTTTACATAAAAATAATTTTTTAAATCCCAAGTGTTAACACTGGCTCTCACTGAATTATGGGTGATAATACTCAGTTTTGTCCCTAAAAGTACAGGAGTAACAGAGATTTTTAATTTCAAAACTACTTGAAATAATACCAAGTGTACTCACCATTGAAAGACATTCTCCGAAATGTTTAGGAAAGTAAAAAATATTTTAGTAAAGAAAATAATGCTCCCCCTAATTTATCTCTTTAGTAAATTCAGGAATTTGCAATATATAATAAGAAATTGTTTTCTGGGCCTCCCTGGTGGCGCAAGGGGTTAAGCACCATACTATGAAGCATCCGCAGCCACTGCAGCACAAGTTCGATCCCTGGCCAGGGTGTGACCCACAGAGTGCAGCAGACAGACCTCTCCTGCCTCGCCCACTGCTCAGTTGATTCGCCTGTTCTGCTCCCTACTCTGTCTCTGGTGAATCCTCTCACCCCCCCCCCACCATACCTCTGGCCTGTACCCCAGTTCTTATATGCATAAATAAATAAATATTAAAAAAAGAAAAAAGAAATTGTCTTCTGAAAGGTGGTGTGTGTATACCTTTGTTAGGAAAGTGACATGACTTCTATAGGCAGGACGATTTTACCTCGTGCCAACAGGTATAAGCCCACCTAGCCCTCCCAGTAAAGCAGGTACTGTTTATTCCCTACCTGTCACCTGAACACACAAGCTCCTGGAGGTCACACAGCTAATACTGGCAGCACTAGAACTGAAGCAAGGTTAATCCAGCTCGAGTGGCTGTTTTTTCCACTACAAAACTATGGATAACTCTGCATTCCTTTTTCTTTATGGCAAAATATCTCTTGCCCAAGTGTGGCTTGGACAAACTATAAAAAAACAATTGTTATCCATTAAACAAGCAGACTATGAATACAAATTTAGTAGTTTTGAATGAAGAAGGGACCCAATTAATATATCAATTTTCAAAAGTTAACCAGTCCCCAACTTAGAGCAAGAGGAAGTTGTACATGGCCTTCTAATCACGGAACCAGAAAAAATAATCAAGTGGTCTGGTGGAGTAAAGGAAAGGTATAGAAGGACCTAAAAATAGCCTCCATCTTATCTCTGCTTTAATAATAGCAGATTAGCATGCATTCTCTTGGAAATGTCACCTAAGCAACCAGAAATACAAAGACAAAGATGTTCGGAAAATATATATGCATATAAATCTATTTTTGCTATCTCTTGAACAGAAATGATCACCATTGCAAGAAGAACAATAACTAGAAGTATATATAGGAATGGGGGTAAGATAGGAACAGGAGAAGTTTTTGTAACTAGGTACTCAGGATAAAGTAGGGTAATAAGAGATGAAGGTTAAGGAGCCACTCTCATTGCCTCAAATACAGGTCACCAAGCTATTTGGAGTACTAAACATATTTTCCCTATGTTTTTGAAATATCATTCTTTTATGACATAAACCAAAAATGGATTAATAGTGAAGATGCCAGGCTGACAAATATAAACATATGTGGAAAACTATCAAAAGTCCAGGTTAAGCAGGGGTCTCTATGTTCCTTTTCTCCTAGATGAGTCCCTGTTTGTACCTCTTGGTTTCGTGCAATTGTTCAAAGCACTCTTCTTGCACTAACTAGTGTGAATATTAAATTATGGGGCCGCCTTATATTTAGGCAAAACATCTACCCTGACCACTTCACATTGTGCTCAGTACGTGACTGGAACTGAGGTTAGTACAAAAACCAGACAGGGCACAAGGGGCTATGTTGCTGGTGCACAGGTGAAGTGGCGATGGGAATTTCATGGGGACGAGAAATACACACTATACAAAAGTGAAAAATTTTAAAATAATGTAAAAGAAAAAAAAAACTGGACATGTAGAACCCCTGACCTTCAGAATACTACTTGAGTAGACAGAAATAACAATAGAGAAAAGTAATAATCAGTAGTGTCTCTGAGACTGTCCGTGCCTTCTTTCAGCTCAGAGACTAAGTAGTCAGAGTGAGCCCTCAAGTGGGCCACTCCTTAGGACTAAAGGCCAGCGCAACGGTGCTACTTGAAGACTTACCATATCCAGGTGCCCCTGCTATAGCTTCTTTGGATTTCTTTTGGTTGGTGAAAACACTAACCAAGTTTTCCATAAAAGCAATGCAAACTTTTGAAGAAATCCAAAGAGGATTTTCCTTTCACAACAAGCAGGAAAAAGCAAAAATAGCATTCAGGAACTATTTTGTAGCAGCTTTTCTAGAGACAGCATGCACCCTGAGTAATGAGATTAGCCCTGCCAAGCTCCTTCCTTGGGAGTTACTTTGTATAGGCAATTACCAACCACACCTCTCCTGCTTTGGCTGTATGCGAGGGATACCTTTTCATGTGTTATTTGATATGATTTGGTAAATTATCTGGGTGGGGGGGGCCTGAGAATGCTCAAAAAAATTTCTGTTTAACTAATGGTAATTGCTTCTTTGCTTTACACCATTTTGGCTTACTTACAAAAGATTCCATAGGCACACACCACTTTCAGAAAATGGAGAGAACTAGTATTTTGGGAGAGAGAGGAAAGGACCCCAGTCACATAACTTTCATTACAATATATTATTACTGGTGTTTTTTATTTTATTGTTAGCTATTGCTGTTACTCTCTTACCATGCCTAAATTGGAAATTAAACTTTATCATAGATATGACTGTAGAGTAAAACACATGGTGCACATATACAAGGTTTGGCATCATCTGCAGTTTCAGGCATCCACTGGGGGCCTTGGAAAGTGGGACTACAATATTGAGTTCCAAACTGGAGCCTATGTACACCCACGCTCACAAGGCCGAGGGTAACTTTGGCAAGTACCTGATTAATCTGACGGCCGTAGCCCGTCAAATAGCGCAAAACAAGAAAGTTCACCACAGGGCAAAATTTATTCTGTCTGGTTGTCTGCATTGATCACATTTTTTGGGGACGAGCCAAAATCCATTCCCTCTGTGCTGTGGAGAGACAGTCATAATTAAGGTTTGTTTCTCTCCGGGGGGGAAGCTAATTTTGGTTTCTCTGCCACTTTGCAATTTGACTTCAAAAAGAAAAGAGGAAAGAATACTAGGTAAAATGCCCCCGCACTTTATTATGTTATACATTCTGTTGTATCATCGTTATTAGGGCTACTACTAACTGTGGAACCATTGGTTTTCAAGAGCATACCTGGAATACCATGACGCTTACTGAATTTGTCTCAACAGCTGGGGGGGAAATGGTTTCCCTTGCACAAGACATAGGCCAGCGCAAAATGAAAGTTTTGCACTTGCCATATAAAACCAAACCAACAACACACCCTAGAAGTCTGATGGTGGAATTGAGGCTACCAGAGGTAGAGAGGGAGAGTGAAGGGGGGGGGGGGCAAAGTGGACTACAGTAGAGGGCCAGGGTACCTTGTGGCAGGTGTGGGGTGGTAACGTACAGCTAAAGGGTGTGATCCTATACCTCTAAGTCACATATACAGTTATAAATCAATGTTACCTCAATTTTAGAAAGTCAATTTATTTTACAATAAACTACCATATAAATAAGACTCTAAGAACCCAAAGTCGAAACAATTTTTAAAAAGTAGAACTTTTATTACTGAATAGAAAATCAAGAATTTCAAGATGACATCAGGAAAGCATCAGACAGGAGAGGGTATCTTCTCAGTACAGGGCCTCGTGTAACTACACACGTCACTTGCCATGAACTGGCCTGGCCTCGCAGACAAGCTGAAGAGGGCTTCCTTTTGCTTATATAACACCTTCCCTCATCCCTAAGAAGTGATGGGCCAATTTACTCAACCTCAATAAGAACACAAGGGTAAGCTGGGGACATCTCTTGTTGGCCACCCCAATTTCCCTCCCTTACATCCCTGGTTCTGTGCCCCCAGAGGCTGATCTAGCATCAGCATCAAGAGCCATCTTTGTCTTCTGATTCCTGCTACAATTTACCCAATGGTAGGTCCAGCTCACTGTTGGAGGGGTGGGGAAGGAGGACAAGATGGGGGTGTATTTCCCTGCTCCCTCCTGCTAGGTTACGTGCTATAGGTTGACTTTGTTCGCCAAAGGCAGGCCACCTGCCAGACTTCTCTCTGTGGTCACCATAGTGGGGTTTCTTTTCCTACTCCCTCCCTGCGTGCACTCAGGCCAAGGGCTGGTAATGGCTTCCTGCCATTGCACTAGGCTCCATGGCTCTCTGAAACCCTTTATTACGCTCTTCACAGTGGCCTCTTCAATAGGACTCCCCCATAGGATGAAAGAGCACTCTCTATTTTCTGCCTGGGCCTTCACTGATTCAGCAGCTCATTGCCAGGGCTTGGCCACACTTTGCAGGGCTAAAGAGCAGAGAGAGGAGCTGGTGACCATGAGCACGCATGACTGTGGCAGCAGCTCCTGCAGGGCTGGGCACTCATGAAGCAGTGCATCCACATCGCCACAGTGGAGAACGTGTGCTGGGAGTCAGGCCTTTGAATTTCTGGAATGATTCTGAGTGAGTCATCTCATCTGCGAAACGAACACATGATAGTTCTTCACTTCCGGGGTCATTCTGAGCACATTCTGGGGTCACACAGGCATCATGCTGCACACGGGCCTGGTGCAGGTCTTCACTGCCAACTGAAAGCAGAGCACCCCTAGGAAATCTCTCCTGAGACCAAGCATGGTCAAGCAAAGGAGCAATTAGCAGCCATTTGTATGAAAAAACGTTAAGCGTGTCCAGCCCCCCCCCAAAATAACACTGCCTCCAGAATGGCTGCTACAAAACACTGAAAACAAATTTCCTTTTTTGTTTTGGCCATAAAAATGAAAGATCCTCTTGGGCTTTTTTTTATTAGTGAAAACTGATATTAGCATAGGTCATTTGTAAAAGGGAAATAACATAATTTTGTACTTTAGAAGGGTGAAGGATACCTATATCTTAATATTCTGGGGCCACATTTGACTGTAGATAAGTGGAACCTCTGAAAGTGAAGCTGTGGACAGGGGAAGGTGCTGTGTGGAAAACACATGCATGTTAGTCCAGCCGATCCACCAGCAACGCCGATGAACCAGATTGGGAAGACTGCTTTCTGGGACTTGAGCTTCTCCTGCTTCTGCTTCCTTCCCTGAAAGATTCAACATCCTCAGCCTTTCTCTGAGTAATTATAGCTTTAAAAGCACCCAGGAAAGTCCCAGGTGAGACGCCAAATGATTCATTTCCTCCAAGCCCATTGGGCTAAGCAGAGCACACAAAACTTCCAGCTGAGGCAGGGATCAGCCTGGTTTTTGACAGCCTCATTCACCCACCCATTCATTTCAGAAATAAAGGATGGTAGGTTTTAAATGTTTTGCTCATTTCATTGTTTAAAGTTAGAATGAATTTCAACAGATCTAATCAAAAGCATTTCTAAAACGTCAACTACATCAAGGATCCTAGACTCTAGGTAACAGATTAAATCTAGAGACACTGACAGAAGCAGAGGATCAAGGGTTGCATGGTACACTCGTGAAAGGCAATGCCCCCCAAAACATGTCCACATCCTAACGTCCTATAACAATGAACGTGACCTTATTTGGAAAAAGAATCTTTGCAGATGCAATTAAGGATCGTGAAATAAGACCATCCTGGATTATCCAAGTGGCCTCTAAGTCCAGTGACAGTAAAAGACACATAGTGGGGAGAGGGGGAAGGAAGAGGAGGCTGTGACCACAGAGGCAGACTTGGGAATGATGCCACCTCCTTCCCGGGAATGCCAACTGCCCTGGAAGACCGGAAGATAGAAGAGGCATGAATTCTCCCCCAGAGCCTCCAAGGAAGCCTGGCTCTGCCAAGACCTTGATTTTGAATTTCTGGACTGCACAATAGTGAGAAAATGTATTTCTGTTGTTTTAAACCACCCTGTTGTGGTAATGTGTTACAGTGGCCACAGGAAGTGAATACAAGCCCCAAGCCACATCTCTCACCTGTGACCTCAGCTTTATAACCTCTGGGATGGAAAATATGAGGCCTTTCAAAACAGCATGTTCTATTTTCAACAGGAGGCCTAGTGCTGGCCCCGGAATAGGTAATTTCCCCAACACCATGCTTCATGTAGCTGAAGACCGTAATAATTGGGCTCCCACAGACCCTTCAGGCTAGACAGTCCCTCATCAAAACTCGGGAGGTAGCTGCACACCCCACCACGCTGGACACTGAGTTTGCACTATCTCTGGCAGGGACATACATAGGAGCCCCACCTCCTTCACCAGAACAGTCTTTTTCTAACACAGCTCAAGGGCTCATTAATATCAAACACTCAGGTTACACTGTCAACTTCTTTGAGTTTTTAAGTAAAAAACCAAGCCAGACAAACATCAAACACCTTTTACACATGTGTTTCAAGGACAGATTGTCATCTCAGTCCTTTAGATAGAAAGTATTTTTTTATCTAAATATAATCAATCAGCTGTGAAACAAGCTTATGAAATACGTGTTGTCATTTGGTGAAGGGACAAAAAAGGTGGCTGGATAGTCACCTACTCCACATTTTAACAGCCAAGCCAAATTTGTACAAATCAGATTATTCCCAAAGATTCAAAACACACAGGGCTAGGGAAGTATATAACATTTCAGATCTAACAGAATTGACTGGACATAAAGTATTCCAGGGTTCACATCCCAGCCCAACAACTTACTACTCTCTTAGGGAGGTCACGCTGTCTCTTGATGCTTCAGTTTCCGTACCTGTAAAAGAAGGTAAACGTTATGCTCCCTGGTGCTGGCGTCTCTCTTCATGTCCCGCCAGGGCCATCATCCTCCCTCCTCCACTCAGTTCCTGGCACTGTGAGGCTGATTTCTACGTACAAGGCAATTCCTAGCAAGGTATTCCTAGTTAATGTGAGCATTTGGGAAACACGAGCAGATCACAACAGGGAGAGGAATGTTCAGGAATTATTCACTAGTGCCTCCCTGCAAAACCATGGCCCTCTATTAAAGAGCAGGTCCAAACACTGCTCTCACACCACCCTTTCAGACCTGGAGTAGAAAAGCCTTGTGTGCTCTGTTCACACTCTAGGTGACTTCCCTTAACCTTGCCTACATCTCGGTAAATAGTTGCTTTGTTAAACTTTCTTCAGTTATATCTTTTCTGAGTATGTCACCTGCCTCTTTATGGGTATATACCCTTCAAAGAGTTTATCAGGCAAATATGCCCTTCAAAGAGTTTATCAGGCAAACATATCCTTCAAAGAGTTTATCAGGCAAGTATACCCTTCAAAGAGTTTACTGGGGCTCACTGAATTAGTACTTAGAACACTGCGTTGTTCATAGGAAGGGCACACAGGCATTTATTATCATAAGATTAGCAAAAGCAGTCAGTGTATCTAAGGTACCTTTGGCTATGAAATATCCCAGGGTCATATTTATCTTATCTCCCCAAATCCAGTAGCATTTAGTGTGGTGATAAATATAATATCCCCAGTCATATAGATATGGAGAAAACTGGCAGGCCCTCCTTCATCCAGATATTTAAAATAACCCCAAACTCCTATGCTGCTTTTCTCTTCTCCCCTCTCTTTAATCCCAGGCTCCTTCTAAGCATGCTCTTGCCACTCACTACAAATATTCAAAAGCTCCTTGTGCTTTCCTGAGAAAAATCTACTCTCTCACTATTCCTCACAGTTCAATCCCAATCTATCTTTACAAGAGTATTAAAAAAATTCCCACCTACTATATGGGTTTTTTTTTTAAGTCAGACAATAGCGAATGTTGGAGAAGATGGAGAGAAACTGGAGCCTTTGTACATTGTTGCTGGGAATATGAAAAAATATATGGCAGTTCCTCAAAAAATTAAATATAGAATTACCATATGAAACAGCAATTCCACTTCTGGGTATAATGTTACCCAAGAGAATTGAAAGCAGGAACTTGAATAGATACATTTGTGTGCTCATCTCATACCAACATCATTCACAATAACCAATGATGGAAATGACCCAGGTGCCCATCCACAGATAAATGGATAAACAAAAATATGGTACAAATTTACCCACGATTAGACAGTAGAGCAGTTATTTCATAAAACCTTGCCTAAAGCAAAATGGCATAAATCAAAAGGCAATTGCTATTATTTCATGGAAATATTTTTGCACATTGCAAGACCCAAAAAATAACCTACCAAGTCATACCAAACAACACGATGGAAACTAACGCTAACATATAGTGACACGTGGTAGGGTCTTCTACTACTCAGGGGACCGCTGCCTTTCCATGCTGCAAAACAAATCCTAATGTTGTTTTTTCTTTTCAATTTTTATCATAAAAGGGAACATCTCATTCCTTTTGGTTAGCAAAAGCAGGTGCTCTGAGAAGTCTTTTGTAAAGCTGAAGGTGAATTTTAGAAAAGCAGGGCATGCTTTTCCTTTGTATGGCTACAATGGAATTTTATTCAGCTTTAAAAAGAAAGTCCATTCTGAACCATCCTATGACATGGATAAGCCTTGAAGACATTATGCTGAATGGCACTTTAAAATAGTTTGAACTTTGTGATCCCTGACACTTGTGACAGAATTGAGCTCAAACTAAATGAATTATCTCCTGAATAAGTTTTAATGGAGATTAAATGAGAGCCTCATGTATCTACATAGTGCATGCCATAAATGGAAGTTGCTAATGTTAACTGTAGTGTTTATTGCTATGGAAGAAAATTCCTAGCTTCTTCGAGGAATCACTTTTAATTCATGTGCTCTGTGTGTGACTTCTGTCTTCACTGTCCTTCATTGATACTGTGTCATGCAGTCAGAGACATAGGAATGGTGAGGACAAAACCTGTTTGCCTCCATTTCCTAACCCCACACCCTGACAGACATCACTAATTGATCCCAGCACACTCTCCTTCTCAGCCTGGCTGGGGAGGCCTCCAGCTCTCCAAGCAGCCACTACCAATCAATCAGAGATGACATGCAAATGAAACCAGTTATCTCAGTTCCAGAGCAATATGACAGTTTTCTAATAAAGAACTAGGCAGTAAATATTTTAGATAGGGTCTCTATCACACATATTTTTTCCTTTGTGTTTTCACTTATTTTGTTTATAATTCTTTAAAAATGTAAAATGCATTTGTGCTCTCTCAGCTGTATAAAACTCCCTGCCTTAGAACCTTGAGCCCAGACTCAGGCTGTCCCAGAGAACCAAGCACCATCTAATCTCTCTGCAGGGCCCAATAATGAACATTTGGCAATGCTGCTTCAGTCAGAAGCACTCCCATGGAACAGGCTGAATTATCTGAAAAATAACAGGGGAGCTCCAACGACAGGAGAGTTCCTGTTCTCGTCATACCAATCCTAGCACAAGCAGAGTCCTCTCCCAGGGAAGCCACAGCACAAGCAAAGCTGCAAAGCCCATGCACGCGGGACCTTCACCTCTGCCTCCAGAGCCAAAGTCACTGCAAGACTCCTTCCAAGAACTGAACTTCTACCCACCCCACCCCCCCAATCAAATCTGAGATACCCAAGCTTGTTATGTAGAAAATAAGGGAAGTGGCCAGGTCCCTACAGTTCTCTACGGTTAGTTTGACTGTTTGCAATTTAAAAAATATCTCTGAGATGGTTCCAGGATAAAATGCCACATTTCTTTCACTCTGACTTATTTTCTTTGATTCCTTTATGTTTCCCAAAGTTGTTTTTTTTTTTTAATTATAAAGTAGTATACATAAAGATTGGTTTGGTTCTCATCTCTATTATTCTCCATGTTTGTTTCTGGCTTTAGTGGAAAAGACCAGATGACCGTTGTTTAATTAAAGTTCCATTGCTCTGTTGGCGAGGATGTGGAGAAAAAGGAACTCTCTTACACTGCTGGTGGGAATGCAAGCTGGTCCAACCATTATGGAAAGCAGTATGGTGGTTCCTCAA
>JAGFMF010011395.1:8027078-8061563 GCA_019455555.1 Galemys pyrenaicus | reverse complement strand
AGGTGATGGTGCACTGGTGAGATGGTGATGGGGAATACATGGGGATTACAATTAATGTCAAGTATATGTAAATTTTAAAATATTTTAATAAAAAAAAGTTCCATTGCTCATTCAAAAAAGCTTTACTGACAATCACAATCCATCTCAAGGCACATGCAGGTAGGGATGACTGATGTGTAGATGGCGGTGCAAAGTGGTGGGTGGTATACACAGTGTAATAGGGAGGAGGCAAAGGGCAGCTCAATCAGCTGCCGGAGGGAGAGGGCAAGAGGGCAGGGGATGCCAGGAGGTCTGTGGACTCCTGCGGGTTAGTAGGAGAATGCACACGAGTTAGCCAGGCAAGGAAGGTGGATGACAAGTGCTGGGACTCAGTGACCTAGGCCAGGGTCATGCAAGGGGAGGCTTTGGAGATGAGGCTGGTAAGGAAACAAAGGTGGAGTCACTATGATCCCTGGAGTTCAAACTGTAGCCTGCAAGCCACAGAAAACTCTGAAGGAAATGAAGCAGAATGAAGAGCTTAGATTTTTGTTCTCAAATTGAGAGTTCCAGACACAGTTTAGAGAAGCAATTGGAGTAAGAATGTCCTGATTCAGAGCAAGGAGCCTGGTGTGAAAGCAACTGGAGCAATTCAGGCAAGAAGTGATGGGGTTATGAACTAAAACAGTGACAGCAGGAACAGAGAGATGGATGCACACGAGAACAAAATCAACGCTAGTGAGAGCTCACGTTTATGCAGCACCCACTCTGTGAAGCACTTTCTGCTTAGGAAATTCATTTCATCTTCACGACAAGCCTGGGATAGGTCTGGTACCAGGCATAATCCTTTTGCCACAGATCAGGAAACAGAGGTGAAGAAAAGAGCACAAGGTTCAGGAGCTAGTCCTGTTCCACCAGAACTCAAGCCTGGCTCTGGACTTGTCCACCTACAGAATCTATCTCCTCCCCGCCCACTGGCCTGGCACACTTACAGTGAGTGAGGCACTAAGAGGCTGAAATGAAGACTCCAGTGCAGTCTCCACAGTCTGCCCTTGGGGAAGCTGAACATTTGGGTTTCAGCTTCTTGAATTTCTTCCTCTGAAGGAAGCTCCTCCCTAAGTCTGTACCTGCCCTGGCATTTCCCCCAAACACGCACACTCCCACCATCACACCAGCAACCCCTTCTGCTTTGTAGTCCTTGCATCCTGCATTTCACCCTCATTTCACAGGCTTCTCCCACTTGGAGTTAAAAAAGAAAAGAAAGAAAGAAAGAAAAAGAAACCTTTACAAGTATTGCCAATTAGGTCTGAGAAACCTCACCGTTACCCCGCTCTAGGTAATTCAGCTGCTAAACTGTGTTATTTTCAAATCAGTCAGAACCGGGGAAGCTAACAAGCTCGTGTGGTTTCCTTCCTCACCAAACAGCCCTTGGCAGCCCTGACACTCGAGGTAGGTAGTTGCCCTACGGAACATTCACCATCGTTTGGGCCAGCATTTAACCACAGAAGCACACTGGGCCCTCCAGGCCTGCACTCAGACAGCTCCACAGGAAGAAAGCCACCCAGCGGGAGACTTTCAGAGCGCCAAAAAGCTTTCTTTCTCCAGGCTTGAAAGTTAAAGCAAGCATCTGCAGCTAGAAACTTGTGTACTTCCTGCGGACTGGGAGACCTCCTGCCCCTCCCGGGCTGATACAACCCACTTTGCACATCCTGCTTCTCTGGGAGCTAAAAATAAATCGGTATGCACTGAAAAACACTCAAAACACATCTCCCCAGAACACCCCTTCCCGAGTCCCTGCTGTAAGAGACGCCAATCTCTCAGCTCCAGAGTCCAAAGAGCAGACCACTGCCTCCTCTATACTAGCATCTTCCGCAGCTCCCGGAGTCCCCACCCCAGAAACCCATCCCCAGCACATGCTTCCTTCAGCCACTGCGGATCGAGGTCGCAAACCCCAGACCCAGCTAGAGCACACGACCCCAACCCGGATCCCCACCCGCCCAAAGGGATGCACTAGAAGTTCCTGGGTAGGTGCGCGAACGCCCCCTTCCGACCCAGCACGCCCCAGGCAGCCGGCCCAGGGCTCCTTCGCCGGTCCCTCTGCAAAGTTGCTCGTTCCTCTTCTGCAACCAGCCCGGGGGTCTTTGGCTTTTGTCTTCTTTCCCCAGAGGGGCATTAGGAAGAGGCCAGGGAACCAGACCGGGTATACAGCCCAGGGAAGGGCTGCAGAGACCGGGTCCCCAGGACTGTTCTCCCCTCACACCCACTTCTGCACCCGCAGCTCAGGAGCGCGCCGGTACCCCACACCCCACACACACACACACACACATACACCCAGCAGCAGCTCCCGGCGCCACCGCCCCAGCACACCCACCGAGTCTCCACTCTGACTCTGCTCTGGCTCCGAAAAGCAGAGAAGACGCCGCGACTCACCGCCTCGACCGCTCTCGGTGTCTGTGCTGCAGAGCGGGCGAGGCGCCGGCAGCGCCTTCCCTCCGCCCGCCTCCCCCTGGACAGTAGCGCCGCCAGCTGCTCCCCCTCCCCAATCTCTCCCCCTCCCCAGCCTCGCTCGCCACCTCCCTCCTCGCCCCCAAAGGCCCCCACCCTTACCCCAAAGACCTCTCCCTGGGGGCTGGGTGCACCCGGGCCCCGCTGAAGGGCGGGGCTTGCAGATGTACTGGACGCCCCCACCGTGCGCAGCGGCCGGGCTCGTGTCCGTTGTGCCCCCCTAGTCCTAGCTCCCAGCCTAGGTTTCTAGTCTTGCTACACTAGTACGCTCCATCTGTTTGCCTGTTCGGGTCGTGGAGAGGTCAGATTTAGCCTAGGGCACCTTCTTTAGACTAGGGGACGCAGGGGGCTGCAGTGGAAAAGCTCAAGGGAAATGTCAACAGTTGGGAGGAGGCTGCTTTGACCTAACCCAGAGCCTTCTGTGAAACCTTTAGGTGGCTTGAAAATCTCAGGTGGACGTCTGAGTGCTCTTCCTTCCATCCCCCTCCACTGGAGATGAAGAGAAGCGTTTGCCTTGTTGATTCTGTCAACCAGTACTTATGGGGTGGCAGCACAGTTTCCTGTTGGCTGTGTTGGCCACTCTTGTCCTCTCAAAAGCCACTGCAACTTCTCGTGCTTGTCAACCCCAGCGACATTTCCAGAACCTACAGAAGGTCTCCACATCAATTCAGATTCCTCCATTATAACTCATGTTGGGGTGAAATAACAAAACTGTAAAGGCTCCATGGGTTGGTCTTGTTTCATAAAATGAGAGCAAAGTCTTCTAATATGAATTAGGTTATAGAAATGACAATAGCATTTAGGTCGAAAAAGATACCAACTCTGATTTTAAAATGAAGAGGTTCACCTGACCAACACCATCCTTTATTAGTTCTGTCTTTTGTTTCTACTCCTTCAGTCAATGCTTGAAAAACAAGTTATGAATATATTTGTAGGTTTTTGTATGGATATGTGTTTTGTTTCTCTTGGGTATATCTGGGAGTGGAATTGTTCTTATCACCTGGTAACTACACCTTTACTGTTTTTGAAGAGCTGCCATACATTGCCATTTTACATTCTGGCTGTGTAAATAAAGCATTCCATTTCTCCACATCCTCACCAGCACTTGGGTTTGCCATTTTTTAATTTACATTCCTAGTAGATGTCAAGTGGTATCTCATTGTGGTTTTGATTTGTACTTTCCTAATGGCTAATGATGTTGATCATTTTTATGTGAATCTTCTTTGAAGAACTGTCTATTCAGACCTCTTACCCATTTTTTATTAGGCTATTTCTCTTTCCATTATTCAAATGTAAGAGTTGCTTTGCAAGCTGCTTTGCATTGCTTTGCAAGTTAGGATAAAGAACATAAAATATATTCTCATTTGGAACTTATTTTGAGAACAATGCAAAGCCATTGAAGGCTCTTTTAAAATTTATTTTTAGCTTTAGGTAAAATTCACTTTTTGAAGGGTCAGTTCTGCAAAGTTTGACAAATGAATAACTGTCATCATTACCTTCAAGATCCAAAACCAAGTCATCACTTCCAAAATGTTGCTGCACCCATAACAGTCAAGACTCCCTGCCACCAGCACTCCCAGAGTGTTCTTTGACTCCATAGCTTTGTCTTTTCAAGTACACCCTAAGGGGGGAATCATATCTGGCTGCTTTCACTTAGCACAGTGTCTGTGAGGCTCACTGGTGTGCAGAGCGGCAGTGTTTGTGCATCCTTTTTAATTGTATGAATGTGCCACAAGTTATTGATCCATTCACCAGTGGAATTTAAGAAATGTAGGCTATTTCCAATTTAGATTAATTGCATTTCTGTTATTTCCAACTCAGAGCAATTATGCATAAACCTTTGTGACTAAAGCTACTATAAATATTGGCTTACAGGTTTGTGTGTGACTACAACTTATTCATTTGCATAAATATGTTGGACTTGGATTGCTGGATCCATGGTAATTGTACATTTATCTATACGAGAAACTGCCAAAGTACTTTTGAAATTGCATCCCTAACAGCAATATATGCGAGCTCCAGTAGTTCTGTAACCATTCCAGGACTAAATATTGCTAGGCATTTGTTGTGTTGTTTTGTTTTATTTTAAATGGTCTATAGTGATTTTATTTTGTACTTCCCTAATAACTAATGATGTTGCACATCTTTCTATGTGTTTACTTGCCACCTATTTCATTCCATAGAAGTGCTTTTCAAATATTTTCCTATTTTTTAATTGGTTCATTTGCTTGTTTATTGATGAATTTTAAGTGCCATTTATATAAATTGAAAATAAATCCTTTGTCAGTTATATGATTTACAAATATTTTTCTCCCAGTGAATGGTATGTCTTTTCATTCTTTTATCATGGTCTTTCACAGGGCAAAAGTCTTCATTTTGATGAAATGTAATTTATCATTTTTTCCTTTTATATATCATCCTTATGGTATCATATCTAATAACTTGTCTAATCCTTGGTCACAAATGTTTCTGCTTAAAATTTTTATAGAATTGTATTTTATATTTAGGTCTATGATCCATTTTGAGATTATTTTTGTTCATGAAATAAAGCATGACTCAAGGTTCATCTCTTTGCACAGGGATATTATTCCAACATCATTAATGTGAAAGATTTTTTTTTCTCCATTTAATTACCTAATATCTTCCCCCCAAACAGTTTACCCTATCTGTGTGGCTATATTTCTGGACTCACTCTTCTGTTCCAGTGATCTATGTGCCTGTTCTCTTGCCTTCCACTGTCTAGATTACTATATACACTTTCAGTCAGTCTTGAAATCAAGTGGTATAAACCCTCCAATTTTATTCTTCTTTTTCAAAATTGTCATTCCTGTTCTATTCTCTTTGTCTTTCCACATACACATTAGAATCATTTTGTCAGTATCTATAAAATCCCCACTAATATTTTAACTGTGATTGCACTGACTACTATAGACAAATTTGGGGAGAATTAGCATCTTAACAATGGTCAGTCTTACAATCCATAAATATAAATATTTCCTTTTTTCTTCACTTTCTTTCACCAGTTTTACAAGTTGAACAAAAAGAAATGCCATGGTTTTGGTAGTCTCATAAATAATTATTTCTCTCCCCATGTACTATTAAAAATGTATATTTCAACTTCCAATTTATTATGGTTTCTTAATGGTTGGTTTTCATAAGTCAACCTCATATCTATGAACTTGAAAAACTCATTTACTAATTTTAGGAACTTTATATAGATTCCTTGGGATTTTCTATCATAGTAATGACAAATAAATGTAGTTTTCTTTCTCCTCCAATCTGGATGCCTCTTATTTCTTTTTCTTAATATATTGTACTTTCAATAAATTCCAGTTTTATGTTGAATAAAAATAGCAAAAACAGATATCCCTGCCTTGTTCCCCAACTAAAGGGAAATGTATTTGGTCTGCCTATGAGGTTATTCTGGGCTGTCTTCCTTGGAGGGAGTAAAAGTGTGTGCTATGGATTTCAGAATTTTTACTCATAAAATCACCCTCTACCCACCACCAGCCCCATTCCATAGATGATCTGATGTCCACATAGACTTAGAGACCATCACTTTTATTTTTTTTATTTTATTAAAATATTTTAAAATTTACATATACTTGCCATTAATTGTAATCCCCATGTATTCCCCATCACCATCTCACCAGTGCACCATCACCTCAGTCCCTCGTGTTCCCATCTTCCCTCAACCCTCCCCCTCCCCTCCCCACCAGGTGAGACCATCACTTTAGAAGAACTCTTTGCTACTCTGGTTCTTAAATGTTTAGAGACAAGCTCCTTTATTCAAGATAGTCACTCAGTGTTCTGTATGCTAGGTATAGTTCTGTACACTCTCTCTACAGAAATTACAGTTCAATTCATGGCCTTACCAACTTAAGGTCTAGTGGGGGAGTCTCGCATATAAACCTGTGTTGAACCACAGCGTAAATGATCCAATGTACTTGTATGTACTTGCTTTTACTCACTTTACAAGGATATTAATTTCCTAAATCTTAAAGGAAAGAATGACTGCTACTGCATTCTAACAGAAGCTATTATGGTGCCGGTCAAAACTATAGTCCTCACGACCACCTAAAGCTAATCATCTCTGTATTCTGCCCACAGAGATGTCTTATTGATTATGGAGCCTCAGAATTTGTAGATTCCTTTTGAAATAATCTGAGTCTACCATCTTAATTAGGATTTTTTTAATTTCCCCTCAAATCTTTTTCTTCAGCTTGCAAGCTCTTATTTCTTTTAAATGTTTCTTCCTTCACCAATCAGGAATGATCCGATATTTACCCCTACATCAGAACCATGGTTTTATTTCTTCACAAAGGTATTTAATAATATATCTTATACGTATACATTTAACACACCTTCATTTAATTACAGCTCATACCCGCTAGCTAAGAATATGCTGACATACACACCAAAAACACTGTATCACTTAGGGGGTGGGGGAAAGGGGCCCATAAAAGGGTGTTTATTAGAATGGATTATCCACCACTGCTAACACAGTACTCCTCTTCATCTCCAAAGTACATATGCAAGAATGTAACGTTCTGCCAGTGGTAGCTGAATGATCAGTTATTTTTTAAATAATTTCATTAATAATAATTTTGTAAAATGAACAATTTTCACCCATAATACATTTAGTAATAGCAATTTTGTTTAATCTGAAAGGCCCACATAGAAGACAAATAGTAGGGTATTCCAAAAGTTTGAAGAAAATGTTATGGAGAAAATTATGCAACTGAGAAAACTTGATCATTAACTTTTTCTTGCACCTCCCTGGTGACACAGGGGTTAAGTCTATCAAGCTATTTATCACCCACCACAGTGACATGAGTTAAATCCTGGCCAGGAAGCTGACCCACATGGCACAGCAGACCTCTCCTGCCTGTCCTGCTGCTCCCCGCAGCAATATATTTCTGTAGATCTGCCTGTTCTGCTTCCCAGTCTGTCGCTGGTGAATCCTCCCACCCCCTCAACCCCACCCCACCCCTGCACCTCTGGTCTATACCCCAGTTCTTGTATGTATAAATAAATAAAATAAATCTTAAAAAAAAAAACATTTTTCTTTATGGTTAGAAAAAGATTGTTCTTCCCTATCAATGGTAACACACTTTAACATAGTCAACTATAGGGAAACCTCTTCTGTGCCAGACATAAATATAAGCTAGTTCCCCTACGATTAGGAAAATTTAATACAGGAAAGAGACATATAAACAGCATTACCCACCGGGGTGTGCTGTGGTCAGGGTAGGGCAGCCCTGATTTCAGAAAATGAGTCTCTAATCCAAACCCAAGGTGAGCAAGCAAATTTAAGGCATATTGAAAAAAAAGCAAGTTAATAATCAATAAGTATTTGCTATGTGTTAGGCACATATAATCTTCACCAAAAAGCCACAAGGAAATTTCTACAATTACCCCACTATTAAATGAGGCTTTCAAAAGGTAATCAACCTACCTGAACCACACAGCTCTGAAGACAGTGGGTTGGACTCAGAGAAAGGCCATAATACATAGCAATGACCCCTCAAAGAGGCCCCTGAATTAACCCGAGTCCCTGTGGATATATTACCCTAAGACACATCCATATGTTGTATAGGGAATTATCCATAGGCAACAGGAATTAAAAAGCTGCAGGAGGAATTAAGAAGGAAGTAATTCATTGTCCTTTAATAGAGGGATTTTCCTAGATTGCCCAAGTAGGCCAGTGCAGTCACAAGGGTCTTCAGAAGTTCAAGTGGGAAGCAGAGGAGGCAGAGGAAATACAAACTTCAGAAAACAGAAAGAGAGGCAGCCTTACTGGTTTTCAGGATGGAAAAATTCCAGGATCTAGTGTAGACAACTCTAGACACAAGAAATTGATTTTCTTCTCAAGCTTACAGAAAGGAAAATAGCAGGTCAATACTTTGATTTCAGTCCAGTGAGACCCACAATCAACACAAAGATTTGAACATGAATGTTCCTAATAGTTTTAATCTTAATAGCCAAAATCAGAACAACACATACGTCAGGCCTCCCTGGTGGTGCAGCAGGTTGAGTGCCACACTGTGAAGCATCTGCTGCACAGCAGCGTGAATTCGATCCCCGGCCAGGGAGGGGACCCACATGGCGCAGCAGACCTCTCCTGCCTCGCCCACTGCTCCCCTCAACAGTGTATTTCAGTAGATCTGCCTGTTCTGCTCCCCACTCTGTCTCTGGTGAATCCTCTCACCCCCATGCCTCTGGCCTGACCCCATCTCTTGAATGATAAATAAATAAATCTTTTAAAAAAAAACAAAAACACATATGTCCATCAGCAGGCAAATGAATAAATAATATATGATACATCCATGCAATGAATATAGCTCAGCAATCAGCAATAAAACCAATCTATTGCCACATGAAACATGGTGGAATCATTATGCTGAGTGAAGGAAGAATGCAGACCCTCCCGAAAGGAGACTGTTTCTATAAAATTCTAGAACATATAAACTAATTTATGTGATAGAAAGCAGATCAGCATTTGCCTGGAGAGAAAAAGAACTAATACAAGATACAAGAAATTTTTCAAGGAGATGGATGTGTACTATTTGGATTGAGATGATAGTTAACAGAGATACATAAATAAGTGAAAACTCAAACAGCACACTTCTAATAGATACAGCTTATTATATGTCAATTATGCATGGCTTAATAATCCTGTTAAATAGCTTACCATTATTACCCCAAAAGAAGCTTACTAATAAATTGTCTTTGGAAAAAATAACCAATTAATTTCTAATATTTAATTAGCAAGAGTCTTCCAAACGAGACTCGCTCCACGTACTGACATCGACCTGCTAGAAGTGGCTTTCTTTCCCACCGTGTGGGTCTTCCCGAACACCCCATGTAGCTCAGCTGCTGTCCCCTAGCCCTCTTTTCCTTCCCAGGCTCCCTCCAAATATCTGGTTCTCTTATTTTTCAACATTCAGTTGCCACTTCAATTCACCTCTTCTGAAATGTCCTGGCCCTCAGAGCCCTTCTCTCACAACATCCAGTGTCGTAGGGAGCTCTAGCTGTGGTAAGTACTCAAGATTTGTTGAAATTGAAAACTGAGCTCAAATTAGGTGTTTCATGAGCTTTAATCTTACCATTCTGATTAGATCACAACTCTTAGGGAGGGAAGAGAGCTTTTCCTTTATGAGAAGACGCCACACTGTAAGTATGGTAAATCCTCCCAAATGTAATGTAATCCCAACTTTATAAAACTTGGATTGATCTAAAACAAAACATTTCTGGTAATGAGGATTTTCTTTTTACCAAGAAACTGATACTAATGGAACCGGGTTCCTAAAACCATGTTTCAAAAATGCAGAAAGGATTAGGAGTAGAGAAACTGGCGGCCAAGAGGCCACTAGAAGGAAGGAAACAAGCTAAGAAAAAAAAGATGCTCAAGATAAAAATACACCAGAGCAGTGGGAATAAGAATAAGAAAGAGAATTCAGGGATGGAGGCTCCGAGATGAAATGGCATAAAGAGGGAAGAGGGCATCTCTAGGATAACAGTCTGGGTCATAACTAAATAGGAGGTAAGATTTTCCCCTTTTCAACATGTCAAATTTGAGAAACCTGTGGCACATGCAAGTGGAGATCTAAAGACGACAGTCCTCGCTCACTTTGGTGCCAGCACTGCGCCTTTGTTCTCACTCTACTGAATGTCAACAAGTATTATCTATCCATCAGCTCTTAGTTTCCCATGCCTTGCACCCCTCCTGGCCCATCACACTGCCACACATTCCTGCAATGGTCTCCCTGAGCATCGATGCCATTGCTTGTTTCATTGCCAACTTTAGTTTCTAGACTAAACTCCTTCAGGTCTATATTAGTTACCCCATGTGGCATAATAAATTGACCAAATCTCAGCAGCTTCAACGACAAACGTTTATTATCCCACACGCTTTCAGAGGGTCAGGAACCCAGGGGCAGTTTATCTGGCGGTCCTGACTTGGGCCTCTCAAGCTGTCAGCCAGGGTTGCCACCTGAAGATGCCACCAGGATGGGGGACCTGCTTCCCTTCCCCCATCACTGGGGCAGCAGCTGGCTAAGGCTTCCCAGCCACCCACTCCCCCAACCCCACCCCAAGCCAAGATTGGTCACGACTTGCTTTCCTCCAAAGTGAGTCATGAGAGAGAGAGTGAGCAAATGCAATGAAGATGAAAACTGCAGTGTCTTTTTTAAAATTGAGATATAATTGGTATATAAAGGCAGAATAGTACTCCATTATATGTGTATACTACATTTTTTCTTATCCAGTCTATTTGACCACAGATACTTGGTTTACTTTCACTTCAATTTCTAAGAGTCCTAGGTGATAGAAGAAGTCTTCTTTCTCTGAATAAGGATGACTTGGACACACTTAGAGAATTAAGTTTAAAAAAAAATTTTAGGAGATAACAGCATGAAAAAAGGAATAATGCAGCTTTCTTTGCTTATTTAGCTCAGGTACTACATATTGCCATATATTTTATTTCTGCTCTACGTGCATCTGTTCTATCACCATCCCGAGAGAGTGGTCAGTGGCAGATGAAGAATTCAGTGCCCAAAGAATGACTGTGTGCCATGGCCTACTCACTAGAGGCAAAACTCATTTTAGAACATCTTTTTGATTCCTAGAACTCCCTCAACCCATTTACTCACACTGCTAGTTCTCACTTAGCTTTTGAGAATGAGTTCACTGGTGTCAAACTCTAAACGGGTGTTCCCTTCATTCTTCTCCAACCCTACCCCACATCCCCAGCTATAAGAGGGGCCTCTTTTCATGTCCCAGAGTGTCTCCTCCATGCGGGGATCAGAGGCCTGTTAACAGGCCCCATGGGGTCACTTGATTGGCTGCACCAAGAGGGCAGCTCCCAAAGTGGGGGCAGCCATTAAACCATAGGGAGGCACCAGGATGTGGGGAAATGAGAGTTGGAAAGAAACAAGGTGACTGCTAAGCTCTCAGAAAGCCTCTCTTCAAGTCTACAAATGCTAATGAGTCTGTAATGTGCTGCTCTGAAATAATGAAATACATTAAAAGAGACTTATTTTTCCCTACTGTCTAGGGTGTGCTTTTATTGACAACTTTTTGGATCTAGCTACACTTAGAGCTTTGAGGCTAAAGGGAAAATAAATTGCACCTAATTTACATGAAGATAGACGCTTAGGAAGCACCACTTTCCTCTAACTGCACTCAGTATTGCGGCAGGAGAGAAGCAGGTACATACACGCAATTATTTTACTTCTAGTCTTCCATTTATTTAAGGGGAAAATAACTACATTCTGAGTTCTCACTTCTACCCAATGTGCTGCTGAGAATCAGAACTGATTAGAGAAGGAGAGAGTCTGTGCCTTTGTTGATGGCTTGCCCTTTCAAAAAGTGCCCTGACATTTTTTACTGGACCTGCTGAAATTACAAGACCCATGGTGGGATGGGGAAATGGGATGCAGGCAAAAGCTTTCCCTGGACCCTAACAGCACTGAAAATTGTCCATTTTTAAAATGTATTTTGACTCCCCGCAGTCAGTCAGTATGAAATCTAGGGGCACCTCCACAATCAATCAAATCTTGAAATTGTTTCTCCCCTCATGAGTCAATTTTAATATTCACTGCCACCAGCATAAAGGGTTTGAGAAACTGGAGAAGATGATCAAAACTCACAACAGAAGATGACACAAGGTAATGGGCAAGGTGGGGCGTGCATCCGGGTCCTGCTGGTTGGGCTCACATACACTCCTCAGAAACTGTTCATTGGAGGGCTTCCTGGTGGCACAGCGGGTTGAGTGCCAGCCGCTGCACTGTGAAGCATCTGCTGCACAGCAGCAGCGTGAGTTCAATCCCTGGCTAGGGAGGACACCCACATGGCCAGGGAGGGGACCCACATGGCCAGGGAGGATACCCACATGGCCAGGGAGGGGACCCACATGGCCAGGGAGGACAGCCGCATGGCCAGGGAGGGGACCCACACGGTGCAGCAGACTTCTGCCTCGCCTGCCGTTCCCCTCAGCAGTGTGTTTCAGTCAATCTGCCTCTTCTGCTCCTTACTCTGTCTCTGGTAGATCCCCTCAGCTCCCGTGACCCTGGTTTGTATCCCAGCTCTTGTGTGTATAAATAAATAAATCTTTTTTTAAAAAATAAGAAAGAAAAAAACTGTTCATTTGGACAGACACTAAAAGCAAAGATAAACTATGACTACCATGTCTCTTGGCCCATGCTCTCTAGAAAGATGAACCTGAGGCAGGATTCAATGTGGATGCTTTTTTCGAGAGGCTCATGTCCAGGAGTGGGTGAGAATGAAGAAAAGTAAAAGTGAAACAAAGAAATACACAAAGCAGCACTGGGTGAGCCAGGGTTGTGCTGGCTAGCTCTTGGCAAGGAGAGGCAAAGGATGTAGCAGGTCATTAAGCAGGTTCATTTGAGGCTATGGGATTTTTCTAGAAGGATCGCAAAGAGGAACTGTAGTTCAAAGAAATCTATAGAAGGAAGAAAGGAAATGGAGTTTATCTGCCCAGCTCACTCCCACCTCACATTTCCTATCAGTTAAGGTTTACCCCTTGGAAGGGCTGCACTGCCAGGTTGTGTCTTCCAGCCCCCTGGTGGCAGCCTGGAACCAGATTCCATGTGCTGGATGTCTGGAATCCTAGCCAGGAAGTAGAGGAGCAGGCTGTGCAGATGAGCTCCGTGTGGGGTGGGCTCATTACTACTATCTGGAGCTTCCGCGTGGAGAGTCTGAAGAAGGCACTCCATGCTTCCCAGGAGATGTGCCCCCGAACACAGTTTCATCCAGGACAGTGCAGGTTGGAAATACATCGATTAGTAAACACTACAAAAATACTCAGAAATGTCTTGTAAGGAGCCTCCCTGGTGGCACAGGGGCTTGAGCATCACCGCACTGTGAAGCATGTGTGGCACAGCAGCATGAGTTCCATCCCTGGTCAGGGAGGGGACCCACATGGCGCAGCAGACCTCTCCTGCCTCACCCACTGCTCCCCTCAGCAGTGTGTTTCAGTCCATCTGCCTATTCTGCTCCCCACTCTGTCTCTGGTGAGTCCTCTCACCTCCTGCACCAGTGGCCTATACCCCAGCTCTTGTATGCATTAATAAATAAATTTTTATTTTTTTAAAGAAATTTCTCATAAGTTAGGCTGCGGGAGGATATGAAGGAGTTTATAAATTAATCCTTTCCTTTATATAGAGATCAGGGTTTTGGGCTACTAAGTCCATTAAAATCTCCAGGGCAGGGAACCTAAGAGGAGAAGATGAAAACATAGGTCCACACAAAAACCTATGCAAGATGTTTATGGAAACTTAATTCATAATTGCCAAGACTAGAAAACAAACAAGATGCCTCTCAGTAGATGATGAATGAGTAAACAGTTTTCACTTCTAGACAGTGGAATATTATTCAGCACTAAACAGAAATGAGTTAATAAATCATAAAAATACATGGAGGAATCTTAAGTACATATTACTAAGGGAAAGAAGGTACTCTGAAAAAAAGTTATGATTCCAACTATATGACATTCTGGGAAGGATAAAACTATGATAATAGTAACAAGAACAGTATTGGGGGGTAGGGAAATGATTAAATAGAGCACAGGGGATTTTTAGGGCAGTGAAAACGCTCTATGTGATACTGTAATGGTGGATATATGTCATTAACGCTTGTCTAAACCCAGATGTGGTACAACCTCAGCTAATCCTTCTGTAAACTATGGAATTGGGGTGATGATGAGTCAGTGTAGGACCATCACTTGTAACACTCTAGTGGAAGATGTTGCTAATGAGGTGAGGGGGGAGCCAGGTATATTAGACATTTTTGTACTTCCCACTCAATTTTCTATGAATCCAAAACCCCTTGAAAAAATAAAATCTATTAAAAATTTTCTCATATTCTCTGACCTTTATATTAAGAATTTATCTCACAGGGCCTCACCGGTGGTGCAAGGGGTTAAGTCTCAGCACTATGAAGCTGTCTGCAGTCACTAAGTTTGATCCCCAGCCAGGGAGCGGACCCACATAGCACAGAAGACCTCTCCTGCATCGCCCGCTGCTCCCCTCAGCAGTGTATTTCAGTCTGCCCATTCTGCTCCCCACTCTGTCTCTGGTGAATCCAATCACCCCCCCACACCTCTGGCCTGTAACCTAGTTCTTGTATGCATAAATAAATCTTAAAAAAATACCCCAAAAAAGTCAATTCTGTATGTACTGGTACTGAACAATGATGAATATTTTAAGTGAGAAAACAAGAGCAGAGCAATGTGGACAATATGCTACCAATTCTTTTTTTAAGGAAAGAAAAGAATATTCATGTGTATGTATAAATATAAGATACTGTAAATGCAAGATATAAGCACACAGACAGGCTTGACTGTATAAAATAGAATATTTGTGAAAGGACTTGCAGGGAACTGTAAAGCCAAATCTCTGAGGTGAAGAACTGATCGACTAATGGTTGGTGGTATCAGGAAATTGCTTTTATATATATATCCCTGGTATATATAACCCTCCCTGGTATCCTAGGAGTTGAATTACAGCACTATTTCTCTGAGACCTGAATTCCACCCGTGGCTAGGGAGCTGACCCACATGGCACAGCAGACCTCTCCTGACTCACCTGCTGCTCCCCTCAGCAGTGTGTTTCAGTCGATCTTCCCCACTCTGTTTCTGGTTGAATCCTGTCACTTCCTGCACCTCTGACCTACACCCCGGTTCTTCTATGCATAAATAAATAAATCTTTAAAAATAATAATAAATGAATATATACTCTTTTCTAATTCCTTGAGTTTTGAACACTGTGTATATTATAAACCTTCAAACATTTTAAAAATACATTTTTAGTAAGAATTTATATATTACTTTTACAGGATGCATATGAATGGGTAAGGCAGAAGGAAAAGAGATGAAGCCCAGATGATGAAATATATAGAGAAAGAGCAGAAGTGGCAGTTTCCATGTGTTTTTTCTGGAGAAAAGTTAATAAGTCCTGGGCCCCATGAGGGAGATTTTTGGGTGGCAAATTGGATGAGCCCAGAGTGGGGTGACTGGCTGAGATCTCACTGGAAGGGATTCACAGAAGGGACTCTGACCAGCAGGTGAAGCACAGCTGTGGGAAAGATTCTGGCAGGGAAGTGATAAGATGAACCAAAAGGGCATTGGTAGAAGATAGATCTAGTCACCATGTGGTTTAACTTCTAAGGTGTGAGTGGGCAGCCGGAGTTGAGCAGCGTCAGATTAGCAGGAAATAACCAGGGAGGACAGATAAAAGCAAACAATGAGGGCAGCAGAGCTGTGCAAAAAGAGGTGCAGCTGAAGCTGGGGCAGAGGACGAGGTCCGAGCAGGGGGCAGGCAGAGTTCTAACAGCGAGACCCGGAAGCAGGAGGGTTGTTGGTCTGTCCTCCCAAATCACTGGTTTTGAAAGCTGTCCTCAGATTCACCTAGAGAACAGTTTTTAAAATGCAGATTCCTAGTTCCTATTCCAATCTACTGTACTGAACATGAATGGGAGGTAGGAAAAAAAGAGAGTGTGTGTGCGCGCGTGTGCACGCGTGTGTCTGTGCCATTTCCACCACTAGCGCTTTGTCCAGACTTCCATCATCTCCCCCTGAAATATGGCAGGTGTATACTCATTTCCCCAACTACATCCTTCCCTCTCTCAGAGTGTGCTCTTCCAGAGGATAGACAGAATAATAAAAAAAACAAATTTAGGGTCTCCCTGGTGGCGCAGCAGGTTGAGCGCTGCACCGTGAAGCATCTCCGGCACAGTTGTGCAAGTTCAATCTCCAGCTAGGGAGGTGACCCACATGGCGCAGCAGACCTCTCCTGCCTCGCCCTGCTGCTCCCCTCAGCAGTGTGTTTCAGTCTATCTGCCTGTTCTGCTCCCCACTCTGTCTCTGGCGAATCTTCTCACCTCCCACAACTCTGGCCCGTACCCCAGCTCTTGTATGCATAAATAAATAAATCTTTTAAAAAAAAACTGTTTAAGAATAGTAAAATAAAATATGGATTTGGCATTGTTTTCAGTGACCTCAAGAGAACAGATAACACACAAGTGTATTCTTTTATTGTTTTTAAGATTTATTTATTTATGCATGCAAGAACTAGGGTAGAGGTCAGAAGTGTGGGGAGGTGAGAGGATTCACCAGAGACAGAGTAGGGAACAGCACAGGCGGATCTCCTGAAACACACTGCTGAGGGTAGCAGCAGACAAGACAGGAGAGGTCTGTTGTGCCATGTGGGTCAGTTTTCTGGCCAGGAATCAAACTTGTGCTGCAGTGGCTGCAGATAGCTTTAATCTGAGACTTAACCCCTTGCACCACCAGGGAGGCCCACAAGTGGATTCTTTTAAAGCTGTGTCCTCCAATAGCATGGGGCAAGTACCAGGGACCAAAGCTCTGCTCATTTTGTTCCCTATGATTCTCCAAGACAATCAGAGCCCCCTATTCTCATCTGCATGAGAATAGCCCACATGCGGGGAGGTGTGCGAGTCATCGAGTCATCATGGAAGCCACCAAGAGATGGAAGAATCCAGAGCTCACAGAGTGCTACTTTCTTTGTTTGAGAAATTCATCTCCTTGGGGTTTAAGTTTCTAAGTTGATGATGTAGAACTTAAGTGACATTTCAGAAGCACACAGCAAAGAGCTGGATTGCACTGCATAGAATTCATGTCTATTTGAGCTCCCAGTTGACAGCCGGCACTACCTCTCAGTCATATGAATGAGCCATCTTGGACATTTCCAGCCTACTACATGGAAAAAAATAACCTCCCAGCTAAAACCAATCAACCAATGAAATCATGAACAACAGCACGGCGGTTGATGAATGTCACTAAGTTTGTGATTTGTTGCATGTGATAGACATTGAAGCAAAGGGAGTTCCTTGCTGTAAAAAAAAGCTAAAATATAAAGGATTGGCTTTAGGAGCAGAAGGGAGAAAGAGGCTCACAGAAGACTATTAGTGAGGGCTGGGAGAGCCGTGAGGAGACTGTTATTGAATCTTGAAGCACAGAGATGACATTTATATGTCAGGAGAAATTTTATTGCAACCATTGCCTGTGATAACATTGCAAATGGAAAGTGCGTCTCATAAGCTTGAGGCGCTGGCTAAGGAGGTTGCCAGGCAAACGTTGAAAGTGTCAGTTGGATTCTCTTAATTTTTGATGTTATGATAAAATACAAGAAAGGAATGAACTAAAGAAAGAATTATTCAAACAGAATTTAGAAGAAATATAAGAGGGTCCAGGGAAGTCTTCGAGGCAACACAAATTTCTCAGTAAGCAATGCCTTTTAGGCACAGGTGAAATCTAGGGCACTGTCAGTGAAACACAGCTTCCATGTGCAATTCAGATCAAAGGTACTGCTCGACGGCCTTTGGCAAAGTTTTAAGCTGGTGCCTGCAAGACCTTTAATCCAGAGAACAATGTCTAAAATCTTAAGGGCCTGTCTTCTCCATTCCCTGCAATGTCGCTTCTGAGAATATTCTGGGTGTTATTTCGTAGCGCTCTCAAGCAAGTTGGGTGCTATTGCATGCCCAGGAAACTAGGGGCAATAAACAACATTTGCAATCCAATGAGAATGTAACTTCAGGAAAACACATTGTTGATAATACTATAAAATTATTTCACTTTTTCTAGAAAGCAGTCTGGCCATATGTAATAAAATATTCATGTCTTTTTTCTAAATAACCCATGTTTACAGAGATTGAACTAAGGAAATGACCCCAAAAGGATCATTTTAAAATGATCCCATTATTTATAGTAGAAACAAATTTGAAACAACACAAATATCCAAAAATAGAGATATGGATGAGCAAACCGTGGCATGTTTGCATGCTGAACTGTACTCCATAAACATTAAAAAGACAGGTTTATGGATTGTGTTGACTGAAGGTTATGTGAGCCTGAAATATTATTAATAAAAAAGCACAAAATGATAAATGTAAATCTATTTCAATCCATTAAATATACATGCTGCCTATACTTTTAATAAAATAAAGAACTGTACATGTAATGCTTTAATGTTTATTGTGTTGTAAAATTAAATAAAGTATTTGTTATCTGAGTTTGAAAGGATAAAGTACTGTGGGTTCTTACCAGGAAAAGGTTAAGAGAGACTACAGCACTTATTTATGTATATTGGATGTGTCTATTAACTAGGAAACATCGACAGGGACCTACAAGGTACAATGTCCTGAGTTAGGTATAGCACTGAGAACAAATGAAGAACAAGCTAAGGTCACCTGGCTCAGTAAACATTCAGGGAGAAGGGCCTCCCTGGTGGCACAAGGGGTTAAGTCACAGCACTGTGAAGCATCCGCAGCCACTGCAGCACACGTTTGAGCCCCAGCCAGGGAGGTGGCCTCCATGGTGCAGCAGACCTCTCCTGTCTCGTCCCTTATGTTCCCCACTCTGTCTCTGGTGGGTCCTCTGGCGTGTACTCCGGTTCTGGTATGCATAAATAAATATTTTTTAAAAACTAAAGATGCAGGGATAAAGGGACAACAGAGCACAGTATAGATAAGGGGATATTGGGTCAATTTTGTGGATAGAACAAGGGGTTTTTTCACTTATGTTTTCAGAAGCTCTGAGTTTTATGAAAACTTGCTAGAGTACTGTGAGACATTTTGCAAATGGAATTAATTTCAGATAATTTTATGAAACTGTTGGCTTTTAACTTATTTTTTAATGTTGATTTTTAACTATTATTTTTGTTTTTAACATGTTCCTTTAAAACACTTGAACAGCATAGAAAAGAACAAAGAAGAAACTAAAATATATACAACCCCTAAAATAATCCTATTCCTGGGAAATAGTAGGTATCAACATTTTATAAACATCACTTTAACCAGGTCCATTCAGTCCAAGTTCAGCCAAAAGTGCAGCAGAATCAATGGAGATATATATTAATGGATTTATGGTAAGGAATTGGCTACACAATCATGCGGGTGACTCTAAGTCGAAAATCCTCAGAACAGGCCACCAGGAAAGGCAGAGTGGAACTCTGGAAACCAGGCAGAATTTCTTCTCCAGGGAAACCTTAGTTCTGTTTTTAAAGGCCTTTCAACTGAATCAGACCCATTAGATGATGTAGGAATATCTCTTTACTCAAAGCCAACTGGTGATGGACTTCAAACATATCTTTTTTTTTAAAGATTTATTTATGCATACAAGAACTGGGGTACAGGCCAGAGTCATGGAAGGTGAGAGGATTCACCAGACAGAGTGGGGAGCAGAACAGGCAGACTGACTGAAACACACTGCTGAGGGGAGCAGTGGGCACATCAGGAGAGGTCTGCTGCCTATGTGGGTCCCCTCCCTGGTCAGTGGTAGGGCTCAAACTCGTGCTGCAGTGGCTGTGGTTTGCTTCATAGTGCATTGCTTAACCCACTGCGCCACTAGGGAGGCCCCAGACTTCAAATATATCTTTAAAACACTTCACAGCAACACCCAGATTATTGTCTGGCTGAGTAACCAAAGAGTTTAGCCTGGTCACATTCACATCAAAAGACCATCACAGTTCACTCTGTGAACGTGGAAACCACATACATCCCCTTAAGCCACCTAACCTCCAAATAAACACAATCACAGGCCATACTTCTGCTTAAGATGATACAACTATCTTCAACCATCTTCCCATCTTCACCCAAAATCTCGCTTTAAAATCTCCCAGAGAAAGGACGAGTTAAAACTCTTGGCACCAAAAACAGCCCAGAACAGACTGAGCGTTCAGTGCCCTACTGGAGCTGGCAAGTGGACTCTACGGGCTTCTTCAATGCGCACTGGTCCAATGAGTGAAAAAGGCATGATGGTTAGACAAGGGCACAACTAGCAGAAGTGTTGCTACTTTCGTCACAGGGTCCAGAGACTAAGCCACTAGGCAGCAGTCACCCAGAGCAGGTCTTTTAAACGTCACACACATAGACACCATGTGATTCTAAAATGGATCCTGATCCAGAAGGAGAGCAAGAGCAGTTTGCCAAGCTCCCTAAGCTAGTAGGCCATGTTGTTATACATTTTAGGTAGGAAGGGCAATACCTAAATAAAATTAGATGTCTAACTATACCCAGGACACCCGGTGTGGATGACTACTAAAAAAAAAAGAAAAGAAAAAATAAATCACTGGGTATTTATTTAACCACCCATGTAACAGAGAATGGCCTAGTGGCCTCCGTGGCAGCAGCCACAAAAACTCTAATATCTGTAGGCTCAGGGTTTCATCACAAACTGAAGAGCAAGTTCAAAGAAAATGGAATATTCACCCTTTATGGGTTTTCTACATTGAGTTTAGCATTCTAGTAAGGGAGTAGTAGGTCTCTGAGACTGGGGATGAAAATATCTGGGTAGATGCTGTTGAAAAAATTGAATTCTTAGATCCCCTGAAACCCCTGGGCTGCAGAAGTGACTTATTCATCATTATTGTAAGAGAGTGTGCTATAAACTGAATATGACCTTCCCCCCAAAAGTTATTTGTCCAAACCCCTGTGTGATGATATTTGGATATAGGAACTTTGAGAGGTATTTAGGTTAAGATGAGGTTGTGAGGTTGGGGCCCTCCTGATATAAGCACTCTTATGAGAGGAGATGCCATAAGCATGCTTGCTTGCTTTCCTCCCAGAGAGGACACAGTAAGAAGACAGCCATCTGCAAGCCAGGAAGAACGTCCTCATGCAGAACAAAATCAGCCAGTACCTTGATCTTGGACTTCTCAGTCCTCAGAGCTGTAAAAAATAAATTCTTGTTGTTCAAGTCACCAAGTCTTTGCTATTCTGTAATGTCAACCTGGGCAGACTAAACATCTTGGGATGTCGCCATGAACTTGTTACTGATTTACAACACCACTTAGGAATGGTTCTGAAAGACAGAAAATCCTCCCAACAGGCAGAGTTTCAGACAGTGCAACTAATCACCCACCGTGTGTGGGAAAGTAGTGACCTGAGGTAAGAAGATGTACAGGAGCGTGGGGAGTGGTAATAGCTTGGCAGGTTGACCAGGGAACTAGAAAGACTGCACTAACAGGGTCAAAGGATCTGGGAAAGAGACCTATGGACCTAAGCATCAACGCATCACGTTAACACCTGACAGACAGAAGAAGTGCTAAGTCACCAGGTACACAGAAAGGTTGACTAGTTGTAGTCAGACAGCCTCCAAAATCTCCCACTTCTAGCACAATGGGCTCCAGAGCCATCACTGTGGTACAGGTTGTGCCCCAAAGCATGGACTTCTACTCGCCAAAGTTATTGAGCTACTCTCACTGTTCAATGTTCAGCCTGTCAGCTACAAAAACAATCCCCGGACAGAATAGCATCTTTTATGGAGACCAACTACCTTCACCCTTTAAGAGGCACCCATTTATCTTGAATGAGATCAATACAAATTTTGAACATGTTTCTCTTTCCTTTCTGCAGAACCTTAGCACAGAAACACCAACCAACTACTTGCAGAGTATTCACGCCTCCCACATGACATGTAACACTGCCTCAGAAAGAGAAACTCTCCAGGAAAGAAAGGGGATCAGTGGGTAACGACATGGCATCCCTTGTTCCCATCACACTGCAAACTTTAAAGGCCCTCAGACTGACAGCAGCAGAACTGACTCTCAAAGATACAGCAGAGATGCTGATTTGGAGACTATAAGCTGAAAAGATTGGACACCACCATATACCAATTACCACACTACCTTTTGTGGAGCTATGCCCAGCTGGCAAATATAGTGGTTCAGGAGACCTGGGTTGGAAGTAGGAACAGCCTCACTTACCCTCACTCTCCATAACACAAGACCAACTAAAATCCTATGAAAACGGTTCCCAGGTGAGTCAAACTAACTATAAGACAATATTCAATCTGGGCCCTCCCTGGTGGTGCAAGGGGTTAAGGCACAGCACTATGAAACTATCCACAGCCACTGCAGCACAAGTTCTACCCCTGGCCAGGGAGGGGACCCACATGGCACAGTAGACCTCACCTGCCTCGCTCACTGCTCCCCTCAGCATTATATTTCAGTAGATCCGTCTATTCTGCTCCCCACTCTGTCTCACCCCCTGCACCTCTGGCCTATACCCCAGTTCTTGTATACATAAATAAATATTAAAAAAAGATAGACAATCTGAAAAGCATAGGGTAGGCAACAATATTTCCATGGTACCCTGCCCAGATCTGCTCTTTGGAAACAATGCACTTATTTCCCCAACTACTAAGTTTTCAGTTCCAGGAATCCCCCCCAGCTATGTCCCTCACAGAACATTATCCCCAGCCACAGGGCTATATGCCCCTTTTCCAGAAGGCAGCATACAGCCATGACTGGTTGATACAGGATTATGAGGTCCTTTGCCTCCTTGTAGGGTAACTGTGAAGAGCTTGCCCACTGCCAGGGCTCTTCAAAGGTTGATCTGAGACCTCAGTTGCAACCATGTTGCTGGGCAGCTTCTAACCAATCCGGCCATCACAAGTGTATGTCCCAGGAGCACTTCCCCCAAACATCCTTCTGCACACAATGCTCTGTCTCAGAATCTGTTTCCAAGGGAACCAATATAAGATCTAAAGCTTCCATTCATTCTAACAAAGTAAACACAATAGAAGAGAAAACAAGGAATTACTTTAATTTTAGGTTAGCACTAGGTACAATTAGACTTTCATTTGGCATTTAGGCAACTGTTGTTTTTTAAAGGGAAATACTATACATGTGACTGAATTTCTCACAGCCTTTTCCACCAGCTCTTCTTTGACATAGTAGTCACCCACAAGTGTTTCATGCCTCTCAATCTATGGTATCTTGTTTTGGCAGACTAGAAACTGGCCTGAAACACATCAGGAATGGCCTAGCTTTGAACTAATGGTTTAGTTCTAGTCAACAGATCAGAAAATTAGGTTGAGAGTATTGTTATACACATAGGTCTTATTATATTAATTATAAAGGCTACTATCAATCACCACTAGAAAATTGGTTTTTGACTGCCTTTTCCCTAGAAGATTTTTCAAGGCAAATGGAGTGGATACAAGTATCATTCATGGTAGATTAGGTTATACTGTGGCCATAAATGCTGCTCTCCATTAATTTCATTTTAGGGCCCAGGCTAATAGAGCAGCCTCAGTGTGGCATAGTGAACCACACATGCTGGCTCTCTTGACCTGTTCCCAGAGGTGGCCCACATTAGACTGGACAAAGCAAGTCATCTGGTACCTCTAATTTCACTAGGGCAAGGATGGATGATGTTCCTGTAGGTAGGGACACGGTGCAGCGGGGCACCAAATTATGGTAAAAAGCAATATAGTTGACCACAAAGAAACAGTTTATTTTGTTCCTTAAAGAATAGTCTACATTCTTGGAAGTTCAACCAGAATGACTGTAACTGTAGTGATCGTTGCCTCTCTATATTCCTGGGATTTAAAGATTAATAACAAATACATTTTGGATGTATGGTTGATGTCTCATAATCCTTTGCATAAAAGAACATTGATTTATTATTTCAGCATATGATAAACATTTATAATTCTAATGATAAGAAAATTGGAATCTCAAAATCTGAAATATAAGAGGGCAAGCTAGGTAAACATATACATGTTTCCCTTAACAGCTCTCTAATTCATAAATATGTGAAGATAGGAATGAAAGATAGAGAGAGCAAGAGGGGAATAGGAAAAGAGAGAGAGGAAAAGGAAATGGAAATGGAGGAGACACCTAGCTAGAAATTCAGCACCATGTCTAACCCTGGAAAGTCCTAAGACTTGTGAATTCTTCAAGGAACCACCATGGACAGTTCCCATGACAGACTTGGCTTCCCAGAAAGAAAAATGTATTTTTCATTGAGAAATGTGGAGTGCTGAGGTAAACAGGTTTACCTTCTATTCAAGTAGGAGGACCACTTGAGTTATGGAAACCCACACTTGGTATCTAACAATCCAAATAAACCTGGGGTAAAGTCAAGTTATTGCCAAGTCATAAACATTTTAGTGGGACCATGGCGTTTCAACAACCTAGAAGAGACATCACTGTGTATTCAGATATCAAAGAAATGCCTGGAAGGTGATCCTGACACAGCAGAGGAAAAGAAAAAGATCTTTGTTTGTGATCCTATCTTGGGACTGGCCCTTGAAATCAAGATATGATTCAACCCTGTAATTCAAAAAAATCATCCAACCTTGTTACGTTGGCATGACTTGGTCTAGCCACCTGAGTGGTCTTCGGAGTGAAACATACCAAAGTTCGAATCCAGTCACTTCCACTCACCAGTCATATGACCTCCTACACCTTAACTTCTTTTTTTTTTTTTAAGATTTATTTATTTATACATACAAGAGCTGGGGTACAGGCCAGAGTTGCGGGAGGTGAGAGGATTCACCAGACAGAGCAGGGAGCAGAACAGGCAGATCAACGGAAGCACACTGCCAAGGGCAGCAGCGGGGCAAGGCAGGAGAGGTCTGCTGTGCCGTGTGGGTCCCCTCCCTGGCAGGGATCGAACTTGTGCTGGAGTGGTTGCGATTTGCTTCATAGTGCGTTGCTTAACCCACTGCGCCACCAGGGAGGCCCCACCTTAACTTCTTTTATCCTTGGATTCCTCATCTGTAAAATAGGAATAATAGTACCACTGATTCCTATAGTTGTGGTGAAGATTAAATGAGATAATACCCCTTGGTAAGTCTTTAATGAGGTATAGTTCTCACCCTCAGTCATGGTCACAATCATGATCACCTTCATCTTCATCGTCATACTCATGAGCAATCCTATAGGAAAAGACAGGGTGGTACGTGAATATTCTACAGGTTGGGGAAGTAATGTTTGTTTTTATAAATATGTCATAATATAATTACACATCCCAGATTTCTGATTTAAAAAGCACTTTGGTTGTAGTCAAATCCATTAATTAGCTATTTAATACTTTATTTTAGAGGGTTCAGAAAATCTGGGGTATCACCATGCTAATTATTTTCCATTAAATTTAGTACTAATCACAATACCATAAAAATGAATAGCCTCATAATTAAGTTATTTCCATTCTCATCAAGAAGTTTCTGAAATTTGTGATTTCATGAGCTGAAATGATTTCTCTGATTTCTTTTTTTACAGATTTATTTATTTATGCATACAAGAACTGGAGTACAGACCAGAGGTGTGGAGGTGAGGGGATTTACCAGAGACAGAGTTGGGAACAGAACAGGCAGATCTACTGAGAAACACTGCTGAGGGGAGCAGCCCGCAAGACAGGAGAGGTCTGCTGTGTATGTGGGTCACCTCCCTGGCCCCGGATGGAACTCGTGCTGCAGCAGCTGTGGATGCTTCATAGTGCTGAGACTTAACCCCTTGTACCACCAGGGAGGTCCTGTACCCCAGTTCTTATATGCATAAATAATGAATCTTTTAAAATAAATAAATAAAATTTCTTTTTTCTTACTTAAAAAAATAAAAATTGGAGCTGCTCCCTGCATTGGCTATCCTGTTACCATAATGCCCCAAGGGAGTACTACCTATAAATATTCTGCTCATGAAAGAGAAAATATAGAGAGAAAACAAGTATCTGAAAACCTGTTAAAGAAAAGCAAATTTTAGAAAATATGACTTTACTACTTGCAAATTCATCATTTTTAAACAAATTTTCACACAGGAGTGTTGAGAAATCACCTTATACAGTGTTAGTAAAACTATATTTTGATATAAACTTTCTGCAAGATTAGTGTGTCTTTAAAACTGAGAATGTACAGTGTTGTAAATCAACATTATACCCATTTAAAAAATAGTAATATAATCAAAATTAAATAAAGAATTTGGAAATCTTATTAAAGACATGATAAGACCACGGGCTTAAAGTTGAAAGAATGCTTCCAAACCCCTGCCCATTCTTATTATATTACTCCGCGCAAGTTTCTTGACTTCTCTGAACCTTAGAATCTAATTTGTAAACACTGGAATAATAACGGCATCATCCTTTAAGCTTGCTATAGATAATCAATTGAGATATCTGTTAAGTATCACAGAATGCATTTTGTATTGCTGCAATGCAAATCACCACCAACTTAGCTGTTTAAACACACACACACATTTCTTGGAAGACAAAAGGAAAAAGATTCTACTCACCAAGCAGAAGAATGCTATTTGTGAAAATGACCACCGGACCCAAAGCAATATGCAGACTCAACACAATCCCTAAGACAGCTCCACATTCACTTTACTTCCAGATAGCTCTAAGGTCAATTTCCTAATTCACAGCCTTCAAGCACATATCTACAGCACCCCAATAACAGAACCGTACAAGCAACGCAACCCTCAGAGGAGGGCATTACTCACAAAACTGTCAAAATAATATAAGATACTTCATGGTTTTTTCCCAGTTATATATTAAGGTAACTTCATTTTCTTATTTTTTTATTTTTTTTAATGGAAAGGAACTTTAATACAACTAGGGTACAATACAGAAAGGACAAAGAACATAGTTCCTAAGTTAAGCATCCAAAGTTACCCATCCCCTTGAGGGTAAAAGTCCAGCCAAATAGAATTGGCCCAAAGCAAGGCCCAAAAGCCTGCCACACGTCTAAAGGACCTTTCAGTGGAGACCCATAGAAAAGGGTCAGAAAAGGTCAGACACATCTGGGAGGAAAAGAGCAAAATCAAAATCAAGATGAAAGCTGCCATTGTCAACCTCCCCACGGGTCTCTCACTCACATCTGTTCCAACCAGTCTAAGACCAAAAAGCAAGCGCAGTTTCTTCACATGTACCTCTGCTCCACATGCCTCCTCCAGGTCTTCTTGCTGTTCTCCATCTTCCTTTCTTCCTTCCTTATTTTTTTAAATTGAGGTAACATTAATTTAAAATGCTGTATAGGTTCCAAGATTATATAGGTTCCAAGGTCCCATTTTTTCCAACATGTCCTCCCAAAAAGGTATTCTTTGGCCATAAGCATAATTCAGTTATAGGGGCCTCCCTGGAGGCGCAGTGGGTTAAGCAATGCACTATGAAGCAAACCACAGCCACTGCAGCACGAGTTTGATCTCTGCCACCAGCCAGGGAGGGGAACCACATAGGCAGCAGACCTCTCCTGCCTAGCCTGCTTCTGCCCCCAGGGTGTGTGTTTCAGTCAGTCTGCCTGTTCTACTCCCTACTCTGTCTCTGGTGAATCCTCTCACCTCCCACGACTCTGGCCTGTACCCCAGCTCTTGTATGCATAAATAAATAAATCTTTTATAAAAAAAATTTTAAAAAGCATAATTCAGTTATAGAGAGCAGAATGTAGCTATAAAATACTGTTCTGAACAGTCGGAGGAGAAAGTTTATAAAGAGAAACAGTAAAATATAAATTAGCGGTCTGTTTGGAGGCAGGAGTGACAATCTCCTTAACCATGCTCTGTCCCAAAGATATTTTCCCTGCCAAAGATGATAGGATCTGTGTGTTGAGAGTGGAGAGCTAAAGAATAAACAGACCTTTGTCTTGTGTTTTGGTTTTTTTTTAGTCCTTATACAAGGAGAAACAAAGACCTGATATTTCACATACCGGAAATTAGAATGTGATTTTCAAAGTTAGACTAGGAACTTAGCTTTTGGCTTTTAATACAGTTAAAGAGCCATTATTACCTCCTACACAAGCCATGTTTTGTTATTCCTCATAATTATCTAAAACACGCTTCATGGCCTTTGAGGGCCATATACACATGGTAAATTTACACATCTGATGGGTTAAAATGTTTTTGTAATAAAATGATTTGCTATCAGGAAAGGTCTCAACATGCTACTTTCCATTAAAAAACAAAGAACTTCACCACCTAGAAGAACAGAGCCAAGCATATCTAAGACCTTGTCTCTTTCTGATTAATGAGCAAATACTTAGATCCTGAAGGTCAAAAATATATCAAGTCCTCTTGCTCTTATTAGTAGCAAATAGAAAGTGAAACAGTTTACAAGTAGTGTTAGAATAAATGGCTTGGGACTTCCCTAGTGGCACAGGGGTTAAGGTGCAGCGCTATGAAGCTATCTGCAGCCACTGCAGCACGAGTTCGATCCCTGGCCAGGGAGGTGACCCTCATGGTGCAGCAGACCTCTCCTGCCTTGCCCACTGCTCCCCTCAGCAGTGTATTTCAGTCAGTCTACCTGTTCTGCTCCCCACTCTGTCTCTGGTGGATCCTCTCACCTACCCCACCTCTGGCCTATACCTCAGATCTTGTATGCATAAATAAATAAATCTTTATTTTTAAAAAAAAAGAATGAATTGTAGCACGAGGAAAACATGTATGATGCCTTAAGAGGTACTGAGGATATCCAGGTGTTTGGGAGTCTAGAATGTGATATTCTAGCAAAGAGCAAAGGCCCAGACCAGTAGGATAGATTTCAGTAAAAGTTGACTAGACTCTGCTTTGAAATTAGCCACTCACTAACTAAAAATTTTTTTCAAAATCTGGGTCTCCCTGGCGCAGGGGTTAAATTCTCATGCTATCAATCTATGGCCAGCCACTGGCATGAGTTTGATCCCAACTAGGCAGCTGACCTATAACAGACCTCTCCTGTCTCACCCACTGCCCCCCTCAGCAGTGTATTTCAGTAGATCTGACTGTTCTGCTTCCCACTCTGTCTCTGATTAATCCTCTCACCCCCCACCTGACCCCTTGTTCTGGCCTACACCCCAGTTCTTGTATGCATAAAATATAACCTTTTTTAAAAATTTAAAAGTTTTGCCAAAATCTTGAGAAAGAATTGGAATTTAGGAGCACACCTATAAGGTATATTATATTCACGACTTGAATGCAAGTGAAAGCTTTTTTTTAATAGAAGACTGTATCATTCATCTGTAGCTATATTTTTGTTCTAGGTTAAATCGTCTTACAGTTTCCAAAGCCTGGGGCATTAAAGAATGTCTCCACTACTGTACACCAGTCCTAGGTAGTGAACTCTGGGCAGGGCCAGCTGAGCACCTGAGCTCAATGTTGACCTTTATGTAGTAACTTTCCTCAACAACAGACCCAGAACTTGCTACCATCTGCAAAAGAAAACTGGAGTTAAATTCTCTTTTCAGACTTTTCCCCAAAGCTCTGTACCAAACAGGGCCTTCATCAACTGAAAAGAAAATGGCAGCCGTGAGTCACCATCTTCGCCAGGTTATCTTTGCAAAGCCACTCCCTAGAGCACTCACCCTCATTCTCCCAGCACCACCAACGGGGCTCTTTTCAGGGGTTCAAATTTATCTTCCTTTATCACTCTCCACGGAATACTCCTTGATTGCTCATAGCTGTTCAGTTTAAAGAAATCTCAGCACATGAATTAATCCTGCTTGCTATTTTTTCCAATATAAATGTTTGTTCAGACCTTGACATTTAACACCTCATTTAACATTTCAGAATATCTCCTTTCTCCCACCTTCATTTGATAAATCAGCACAAACTGAGTTGTAATCAAAATGCAACTTTGTTTTTGCCACCCACTGACCTTTTAAAATGAATTCAAAGGCCAAACTATTGCCCTGCCCCTGGATGAAGATGTAGTAGGTACCACGGCCATTTCTGTTCCTTTCCTGAGTTATAGACTCTCCTAGGGTTCATATTTGTAAATGCAGATTAATTGGGTAATTTGCATTCCAGTCCAAGATATTAATCCAAATTTCTAACTTGATTTGGCATTAAACAAACCAAATACGCATCCCTGCTACAGCAACAAAAAGAGAATGGTTGATTTTGTTGCCATATAAGGCAACTTTGGTTAGTCTCTCAAAATACCCAGACCTGCAGGAGTCGCAGGAACAGGTGAAGGCAAGAACAGGAAATTTGGGAGGGTGACTGTAGTGGGACTTTGTGCCCACAAACTGACTCTTTGTTTCCTGACATAATGAAAAAGAAGTTTTCACAAAATGAGATTTACGATGTCAGTTGAACCTGGTTATGATGGCGGATAAGAATAGAGAAACTGGAAGGGACATGCCATAAGACTAGAAGCCTGTCTCACACAATGCCAAGAGCTGGAAGTGGGGGTAGAAGGGATTCGCAGCCATTCACCCAACTAAAGAAACAAAGATGCTTAGCTGCAAATGCCTACATCATAAAGCATAAGATCCAAGCAGATATCTGACTACTACAGGGAGTGTCTGGAGCTCAGATCAAAAGTAAAGATACAGAGATTGAGCTCTATCTCTGGAGCCCATTGTGGAATCTCAGGTCCCTTTCATATTCCACAGTTGATTCAAAGTCAACAAGCAAGCCACTCCATGAAGGAGCAAGCCCCTCCCAAAGAGAAGAAGACGTATCAGTGCAGTCTCTGCACGGACACGGGCAGCCGTCCTGCCCACCTGAGACTACGCACGTGCTTCTTTTCCCCAGCTCTCTCCTCCGCAGGGCAGTAGCCTTCCTGACTGAGACCTGCACCATGCTGGGGCTTCATGCTGGGGCTTCTCTTCACTGACCTCCCTCAGCGTAGGCAGCTCTCCTCAAGGCCATCTGCCTGCAACCATTTGGGCCTCTCTCAGTAAACCTGTCCCTTTCAGGGCAGCTCTTCCTGCCCGCTCGTGTCTGTGCAGGTGTCCTTTATTCTTCTGTCCCTTCCCTAATAAACCTGCTCTTGAAAAATAACTAATGTCTCTTGTGGAGAAACTCACCTGAAGAGCTCACCCTCGTGCTGCCAAAGGGAGCTGAGGGGTGCCCTAGGGGATGGGTCAGGAGACAAGCTAAAGCACCCCGCTGAGTCAACCGAGGTTACATGCAACAGGCTTGATTATATTGCCGCCGACATCTTTCCTGAGGTTATTCAGCTAATGTTCCAACGTCTTTTGACAAGAATAAATTACAGGTTATATTTCATTCTACAATCCAATCATTCTCAAACTTTTGTGTGTATCAGAATCTCCTGGAGGGCTTGTTCAAACACAGGTCTTTGTCTGAGCAACACAGGGGTGCGGGGAGGAGAGGCAGGGTAAGAGCAGGGGAGGGCAGGCGAACCCAATGGACTATGGTGGAGGACTGTGATGGAGGACAAGGGTGACTACACCTGAGGGCAGGAATCCTATGCTGTCAAAAAATTAACAAGATATAAGAAAAAAGTTACTTCATTCAAAAATAAATTTATTTTTGAAAAAGAAGGTCACTTTCTTCTTTGAAAGCCATAATGGCTTTCAGCTGCCTCTAGAGCCCTCCCCTTCAACGCCTCTGGGCTGACAGTCACAAGCTCTTCCCAAGCGCTGTTACTACTTTTCCCAAGGACTTGAAGTTCTTGAGACAAGAGCCATGACAGACTTTCTGAATTCCTTACAGAATTTTCAAAGAAATATATGTATACATACTTAATATTAAAATTTTGAACCTGGGGCCTCCCTGGTGGTGCCATGGGTTAAGCAACATACTATGAAGCAAACTGCAGCCACTGCAGCACGAGTTCGATCCTTGCCGCTGGCCAGGGAGGGGACCCACATGGTGCAGCAGACCTCTCCTGCTGTGCCCGCTGCTCCCCTCAGCAGTGTACTTCTGTCGATCTACCTGTTCTGCTCCCCACCCTGTCTCTGGTGGATCCTCTCGCCGACCACGCTTCTGGCCTGTACCCCAGCTCTTGTCTGCATAAATAAATAAAAAATCTTTGAAAAAAAAAAAAGATTGAACCTGTAACTCCAAAACAAATACAGTTATGTAAATCAAAATTATCTCAGTAAACACTAAAAAGAGTAAAAAATCCATAAAACACAGAGCTGTGAGTCCCAACCCAGGGTTTCTGACTCAGTGAGCCTGGGACAGGGCCTGAGAATTTGCATTCTCCAAAGTTCCCAATGATGCTGACGCTGCTGGCCTGGGAGCCACGCTTTAAGAGCCATGAGGCAGCCCATCTACCCCTCAGACAGCTAAAAGAGAAGGAGGGGGAGTATCTGGGGAAAGAAAGAAGGGACTGGGGTCCAGTAAGAGACGACAGGTGACAATGTGAATAGGGCAGGCCATAGAAGAGTAAAGCATTTGGGGCCTCCCTGGTGGAGCAAGAGGTTAAGTAGCAGCACTGTGAAGCATCCGCAGCCCATGCAGCACAAGTCCATCCCCACAAGGGAGGAGCCCACATGGCACGGCAGACCTCTCCTGCCTCACCCACTGCTCCCCTCAGCAGTGTGTTTCAGTCGATCTGCCTGTTCTGCTCCCCACTCTATCTCCAGTGAATCCTCTCACCCCCCCACATCTCTGGCCTGTACCCCAGTACCTGTATGCATAAATAAATCTTTTTTAAAAAAGAAAAACATTTAAGCATTGTTTAATATCAATATCAGTTAATTGTTGTAATAAATTTCTTTTTTTTAAGATTTGTTTATTTATGCATACAAGAACTAGGGTACAGACCAGAGGTGTGGAGGGTGAGTATATTTGCCAGAGACAGAGTGGGGAACAGAACAGGCAGATGGACTGAAATACATCACTGAGGGGAGCAGCAAGCAAGACAGGAGAGTTCCCCTGCCCTGTGGGTCAGCTCCCTGGCCAGTGGCTGCTGATATTTCATAGTGCTGCACTTAACCCCTTGTGCCACCAGGGAGGCCCCTGCGACTATTTTTTTGATGTTCAAACTAAGATCACAAAATAATATTGTTTTCAAACAAAAAAGAATAAAGATTGAGTTTCCTTTTTGAGACTTTTTCAAGAAAAAAAAATAAAAATCTTGAAAGTTGTGAGAGCTGACCTCAGCATCTCAGTCCTTTAATTTATGAACCAAAAAGGAATTTTGCCATTAGCCAGTTGACCAAGCCCATGCTGTAAGCAGAGAAGATGAGATCCATAGCGGTGAAATGGTGTAGCGGTCAGTCTCGCCGAGATGTAGTGTTGTCCCTCTCGCTGTAGTTTATCCACAACAAGAGACCCTGGCAACCAGCAGGAGGAAAGGGAGGCATTCTGGCTGCCTTCCCTGTGGGCACATCTCTGTTGCTGGTGACTCCCTGCCCTCGGGAGGCTCACTCTGAACACCTTGCCCTCTCTTTTAACTCCTCTTTCTGCCTCTACTTTTAATCTGTTAGGAAGTCCTGATGGCTCTACCTTTAATTATCTAGAAACTGAGCACTTGCGACACCCCACCACCATTACACTGGTACAAAGGTTCTCGAATCTTCAAAAGCACAGGCTCGTGACTGGGCTCCTTCTTCTTGCTCTGCTCTATCATCTGTTTTCAATTCAGCAGCCAGAAGGATCCTCTAAAAGCAGAAGTCAGATCAGGTCACAGCAAGAACCAGAGTCCTGACAAAGGCCAACAAGGCCCTGTAATAAATTTCGTATGCCGAGTTTACTGCACTGATTTGAAAGCAAATACCTCTAAGAGAAGTAATCCTCAAAAAGATTATCAGATGCTTTACTTCAAAGAAGCCTTAAAACCCATATGTAGATGTAAAATGATAATCTGCAGAAGAGATGTTTTACTTCTTCCTTTCTAATATGGGTGCCCTTGTTTCTTTTCTTGCCTAATGTCTCTGGCTAGAACTTCCGGTACTCTGTCGAATAACAGTGGCAAGAGTGGGCATCCTTGTTGCTGAGCTTGGGGATAAATTTTCTATTGAGTGTGAGGTTAACTGTGGGGGAATGTCATGTCTGACAAAGCTCCAGGGGGTAAAGGAAAGTGAAAGACACAAAGGACAGAGATGACCTGTGATGTGTTCATTCCACCTAATTTTGCCCATAGCTGGCTGAAGTTACAAGTTTTAAAATCCAAGTTACCAAGCATGACTTGAAGTTAGATTATTACTTTGCTTTGGTTCCAGTTACTACCTTGCCTTGGGTAGTAACTGCTATGGGAATTTGGCAAGCTCTTGACTTTCTGGATCTTAATCTCCCCTAAAAAATAAGCCTGCAAATTCCCCTCCTAGGTAACTACCTGAAGAATACAAAAACATTAATTCAAAGGGACATATACACACCTATGCTCATTAAGTACTATTTACAATACCCAAGTAATGGAGACAACCTAAGTTTCCAAGGACATATGAATGAATTAAGAAGACATGGCAATGCAAATCAAAACCACTATGAGATACCACCTCACCCCAGTGAGAATGGCACATATCAAAAAAAGTAGCAACAACAAATGTTGGCGAGGATGTGGAGA
>JAGFMF010011395.1:7994519-8026666 GCA_019455555.1 Galemys pyrenaicus | reverse complement strand
GAGGTGATGGTGCACTGGTGAGATGGTGATGGGGAATACATGGGGATTACAATTAATGGCAAGTATATGTAAACTTTAAAATATTTTAATAAAAAAAAGTGAGAATGAAAAAAAAAAAAGAAGACATGGCATATATACGCAGTGGACTACTACTCAGCTACTGAAAAAAAAAAATCTTGCCATTTGCAACAACATAGGTGGAACTAGAGAAGATTATCCAAGTGAAATAAGTCTGAAGCAAAAACACAAATACCAGATGGTTTCACTCATATGTGGAATATAGAGAAGCAAGACAAGTGTCTGACAAAATCAAACCAAAAACTAACCCTAGAAATCTGACTGTCAAATTTGAGTTTACCAGAGGAGGAGGGAGAGGGTGGAGAGCAAAGGGGGCAGGGGACCCAATGGGCTATGGTGGGTACAGTGTGAGAACATAGATCTAAGGAGGACTCTACACCTTTCAGTCATAGTGTTGTAAACCACTGTCAACTCAATAAATAAAATAATCCTGCAAGTGGCAGTAAATTATCAAGTAGCATTCTGAGAGTAAATAGCTTCAAGGAGGACCTGGCTTGACCACAGGAACATCAGTTATCACTTTAAACTATATAACCATTAGAAGTTACTAGGACCAGTTTTCCCTGGTTGCTCAAGTGGTTACGGCGCAGCACTATGAAGCATCCACAGCCTCTGCAGCACAAGCTCGATCCCTGGCCAGGGAGGTGACCCATGTGGTGCAGCAGACCTCTCCTGCCTCGCCCACTGCTCCCCTCAGCAGTGTGTTTCAGTAGAGCTGCCTGTTCTGCTCCCCACTCTGTCTCTGGTAAATCCTCTTACTTCCCGCACCTCAGGCCTGTACCCCAGTTTTTGCATGCATAAATAAACCTTAAAAAAAAAAAGAAGTTAGTAGGACCAGCTCCAGCTCACCAACAAGCTGTGTCGTGGACCCCCTGCCTTCTCTCCTTGCACTCTTCCTTTCTATGACCAGCTCAGGTCCTCTTATTTTGCTGCAGTGAACTGCTCATCCTCTGCTGAAGCTCCTTAAGCCTCTAATCAAAATGCATTCCCATTTTGCAGATAGGAATACTGAGGTTCACAGTGGCTTAAGCCACATGACTAATAAATGGTAGAGGCAAGATTTTTCTCCTGTCCGTTAAAGTATCCCATCTCTCCACTTTACAGCTCTGTGACTCCCGCCTCAGCACTCTTTCTCACTGCACCACACTGGGAACAGGTACACTGCTGGGTGTACCTGTGACACCTTGCCTGAGTCTCTGCTCCCCTTCCACTTCCTCCTCAGTTATCAAACCTAAGCCAGGAAGAGGGCCTTGCTGACTACCCACCTGTGGTGCCAGCAGGGAGCACAGAGCAAATTCTCGATGATTCATGGCAGACAAGGTAAAGGAGGAGTCCCTCAGTGGCTTTTTTATACTTTTATTCTCAGAGGCGACCAGGTACACGCATCTCACTCTCTGGGCTCTCATCTCTGCTTCTACTGCTGCTGCTGCCTCTCGTACTCTGCCTCTGTCTCTCCCCTGCTCTGCTGCTCTATGTTCTGCTGCTGTGCTCCTATTCTGCTGGCGTCCTCATGACACATCTCCTTATACGCCCATGTCTAAGCCCAGGTGCGCCCACCTGCGCATGCCCACCTAGGCACGCGTGCTGCACCACAGGTGTCCATCATCACACCAATGGTGGGAGGGCGGAAAAGCCTGATCACTGTTCTCTGACCCTACACCACTCCTTCCCACCCTGGCCACACGCACAAATAGTCTCCCCAGTCTGCCAGTGGGTGCTTGTGAAAGGTGTGGGCTTTAGGCTGGAATAAGCCCTGTAATTTATTCCTGTCACAGGAAGCTTGAATATTAGCTAAATCACAACAGGAAACCAGTCATTTAGGAGTAATATAATCAAACATTTCACTCAGTCCAAACATACCTGCAGAAGGGAAAATGATTCCAGCTGTCTTCAAATCTGAAGGAATCGTTGAGTATTTGGTATTCCTGGCACGAACACCTCCTGTACTATTTTCAGGACGAAGGTTCTGGTTTGAACATTAAGCGTGTCTGACTTGGTCTCAGTTAAAAGGCTCAGCTCTCCCACCCACTGCCACCCCTCCTCAGGAAGGAAGGTGTTGGGCTACGGTCCTGACGTGAGAAGCAGACAGAACCAAACCCGGGCGTAGCTTGGACCCCTCCTCTGATCTTGCTGTCATGGGAGATGGGGAGCAGCGGGGGGCGGAGGAAGGGGAAGGTCACAGGAAGACAACTAATAGCTCAGAGGTCTTTGTCTCCTCTGCCAAAACACGGAAAAGCCAAGCAGAGCTAGGACTGGGTGGGAAGGACCGCTTGTGAAGGATGCCAGAATTGCTGAGAATTGGACCTGGGCGTGTACTGTGTTGTAATACTTAGTAAAGAATGGGATGGAGTCGTGAGACCTCTATGTATGAGGAAAGCAGGGTAAGAGGAGAGATAATGATCTCATTTAAAATTGTTTTTTTTTTCCCAAAAGGGGGTGGATTTGTTTCAGTTAATATGCACTTGTCAGAGCAATCGAAGTCCTGCGTAAGAAAGATTTAGGTAAACTTGGTATTTACTGTCTCCCAGAACAACAAAACAATGGGAGGTAGTTTCCAGGTCTGAGTATCTTCAAAACCCAGGCATTTCTGGCATCGCTCATACCTTGGCTTTAATTCTTCCTCATGCTCATTACCTGTGGCCACAGGATGGCTTCCAGGGTTCAAAAGATTGCATCCTCACATAATTGTTGACAGGTGGGGCAAAAGGGCGACTGCAGAGATTTCTCCTTATAAGTCTCAGTATAGCAGAAGTTAAAAATGTCTCCACAAGGCCCCCAACAGGCTTTCCTGTATGTTTCATTAGCCAAACTGGGCCACTAAGCCATTTCCAACTGAAGTCTGGAAAATGACTTTGGAATAGACAGATAAAAGTATCTGCCTTAGGAACAAATGGAAAGGTAGTAAAATATAAAAATAAAAATCACCCCCAATGCCAAAGATAAAAATTGTAGCATATATGTACAGTTGAAGTAAAGAAGTGTTTTATGTAGACATATCTATTATTTAAAAAGAAAAACCAGACTTGGTTATATATGCATATTTTATTTCCACATACAGTTTGTTTTTAAGTTGGGCAGCTTCAAAATGCTGCATTTCTCTGAAATCTGCACGTTGCAGGGGGAAATCATAGATAAGTACAAAGTTGTACATCTAAATATATACGTGTCCATATGAATAGCCATTGTCTATGTTTATAATAGCAAGAATTTGGAATAACCAAACACTCCAAGTCAGTTACAAAGTTGGCCCAGAAAAGAGAGTGAACCTGTCCCCTTTATGGTGTCCTCTGAGTGGTTTGTAGCCCAGGGTGGGCAGGGTCTTAGGTGGCCAGTCTTTCAAGCTCCACCTTGTCCTGCCCGGTAGACACTGTGCTACATTCAGAATCTCTGTCCCACCCCATCCCTTGGGTTAAACTCATCAAATCTGTCTCCTCCTTCTTCCAGGTTGATTTTTCCCAGGAGAAACCATGCAAATGAATTTCAGTTGAGCCACTACCCCAGTTTTCTCAACACACTCAGCCATGCCTGGGGGCCTAGGCTCAAATAGAATGCCCTCCGCGAATGATAAACACCTGTGCAAAGAGGACCTGTAAGTCCAAAGCAGCAGCAAGTCTGGACCTTCCTGCTCTCCATATAGTTGAGTGAAGAACAGAATGAGGCCTGCTGGGACTGAGGCGTGTCATTGGAGCAGTGGTACTGTAGTGCCAGCAAGGGCACAGAGCAGTTCTCCAATATCAGAGCAGACGGGTCAGGGAGGAGTCCTGGAGCCCTCGGTGGCTTTTTCAAGCTTTTATTAATCTTTCTGCATCAGAGGCGACCAGGTACGTGGCAGGCAGGGGGTGGTAGGGGGGCAGGAGGCTGGCAGGCCGCCTAGCCCCTAGCAAATCTCACTTTCTCTCTGGGCTCTCTAGTTCTCTCTGTCTCTGTCTGTCTCTCTCTCTCTCTCTCCACTCTCCCCCCACCCCTGTTCTCTGCTGGCATCCTCATGACGCTGCCCTTATACAACCCATTTCTCTAGCCTCTGCTTTCTTCTCTCCCCCTCACTCCCCCCTCTTTCTCTCCCCTCTTCTCTGCTGGCATCCTCATGACGCTGCCCTTATACAACCCATTTCTCTAGCCTCTGCTTTCTTCTCTCTCCCCTCTCTCTACTCTCTTCTCTCTCCTCTGTTCTCTGCTGGCGTCCTTGTGACTCTGCCCTTATACAACCCATGTCTCAGCCCAGGTGCACCGACTTGAGCATGCCCACACCCCTACTTGCTGTGCCCGCCATCAGGCACGCGTGCAGGACTACAGGTGTCCATCATCGACACCAATGGCGGGAGGGCGGAAAAGCCTGATCACGTTCCATTTACCCTACAGATACCTTGACTTTGCAGCTTGGCTTGGCTTTGCTACTTGGAGAACAAAATGGAAATGATTCAATATTAGGCCTTGTGATTTGTTCAATAGCCTTGAAAGAAAATATTCACAATGACAGCAACAAAAGATGCTAAGCCTCTAGATAATTAAGGTGAGCTGAATTTCACTTGCTCCTCATGCTGGAGCAAAACAAAAGCATTTGTTACAGAAATAGCGAATATATTTCCCAGCCCAATAGAAGATCATTTAGATACATTTAGATCACTTAGTATCATTTAGATACTAAGATCATTTAGAAACTCATGCTAAAGAAAGAAATTCATGCTAAAATTGGACAATCAGCATGAAATCTATACAATGATGAGACTTGCAGGTGATAGAACAAACCCACAGCTCAGTTTTAGAGGAAGTATTGACTTTAAGTTCTTTCTAAGCTAATAGCAATGTTCTAGGCATAAAGTTGGAATTTTAGTGCTAGATAGGAATTTTTGAGATAATAGCTTCAATTATTGAGTCTTTACTATACGCTAGGTGCTAGTCTAAGTGTTCTACTTATTCATATACGACAAGAAGCCCACATTTCACCCTTCCCAGTTCCACAGAGGTGGGCTTTGAAGCCCAGGAGTTTGGCTCTTAATCCTGTGCTCTTCTGTAGCTCCCAGTAGCAGAGTCCCACCTTTTGAGGTCATTTCTATAGGTTGCAAGAGAGTAAACTGGGTCAAGGCAGATTTAAGTTACATAGGAGGGAATCACTTGACTAGCCCCCAAGAAACCTGCTCCCAGACCTGAATTGTGAAAATAGCCCCCTCTCAGACTGAAGCGGACAGGAGCGTCAGCTACTCGGGGCTAACAGAACTCTGTGGCCTAGGCTAATATAATAGGAAGAGCTAGTAAGGTCCCCTCCATCCACAGAGCCCCCCAGAATGGGCCAGGAGGGGAGTGTCATTTCTTACCCTACCTAATACCAAAGTCATAGGTGATGGACTAGCCCAAGCCTCTTGGTCCCTCACAAGGACGTGCGGTTTCGTCAGCTATTTCCTAACCGCTCAGCATCCGTTTATGGAAGAAGCATTTCCTCCTTGAGCTGGTACCAAATGCAGGGCTTCCCTGCTGGCTCTGTCCCCTAGACATTCATCTCTGTACACTCAGCCAGGGTGAAATTCCACAAGGGCTCTTGTTGGGGCTGACCTTCTAAAGGACCAATGTCAAGCATGAGTTTCTTCTACCCAGTGAGAGGCCTCGCTCTGGCCAAGCGGCCTAAGTTCATCTGGAAATAGAATCTTTAAAATTTACCTCCTCAGTTCCTGCACTGAAAGGAGCAGCCACTGAGGTGAGACTGGTGGCTCAAGGGCTCCACCATGAGGAAATCAGGAAAAGAGACCTCCAGCAAAAACATCTCCATGAACTGGTACCACCTGCAGGAAACCAAAGGGTGGGGACGAGGAACAGGCAGCCAAGGGAGCACCCAGTTCTGGCCTGGACGGCAGGAAAGCCACTGCCCCCATCTGCACACCCCACCCATCCTCTTTTGCTTCACTAGGGCCCAAGGAAGACAGAGGCCCCAGCAGCCTCTCTTAGCGTTCTCCAGCTCCAAACGGACACTTGGAGGCTGGCAACTGAACTTTCCATTGGCAGCACCTGGCAAGATGCAATTATTCTCCCCCTTTGTGGAACTACATGGGATTAGCTTTGCTAATTTCTCCTGTCAGCTCTGACCACCAAATCCCCCTGACTGCACAGAGCTGCCTGCCAGCTGCCAGCAGGATAAAGCAGTGTCTGGCGCTCTCCTCTGCTGCTTCCTGGAGCCTGAGCCCAGCTCTAGCTCATGGAGCCGCAGTAATGCTTTGACGGAGAAGGCACGTGCTGTGGCATCAAGCAGAACTGGAACCGAGTTCTGTCTGTATCACTTTAAGTGAGGAGTAGACAAGGAGAAGAGCCTCTCCGAATGCCATCGGAGAGACAAACTATCATACCTTACGGGATGATATGCCGAATGCCAAAGATGGAAGAAACTACTTCCTCACTTTGCTACTTTATGATGAGTACCCTACCGTGCTCTGCGAGGCAGATGTCGTATCTGTCTGCATGTTTTGACCTCCAGAACCTAGCACAGAGCTTGGCACTTAGGACATGCTCAAATATTTGCTGGTGAAAAGGAGGGGGAAAGGCTTTCTCAATAGTGTAGTTAAAAGCATTAAATGAGATGATATATGTACAACGTGGGTTCTATGTATTTCTGCTATATCTGTTGTAATCGGACCTTTCATTTCTGATTCTGTTAACTTATATGGTTTTTCTCTCCTCTTTGTGAGCCTAGCTAATGACTTGTCAATTTTGGTTTTTTTTTTTTTTTTTTTTTTTTTTCAAAAAACCAACTCGGTTTACTGTCTTTTTTCTATTTATTTCTGTTCTGATTTTCATGATTTCTTTCCTTCTACTGACTTTTGGGTGCTTTTTTTTTTCTAGTTTTGTCAGCTATAGAGTCAGATCATTAACTTGAGATCTCATGGTTTATTTTTTTAGGTGGGCCTTTATTGCTACAGACTTCCCCACAGTACTGCTTTTAGAGCATCCCGTAAGGTATGATAGTTTGTCTCTTCACTTTTTGTAATCTATAGTTTTTGATTTCTTTATTGACACAGTAGTTCAGAAGCATTTTGATTAGTCTGCATGTTTTCGTGGTTAATTTCTAGCCCTATAGCATTGTGGCCTGTGAAAATGCTTGACATAATTTCTATTTTCACATATACTATTTTCATAGACATTTTATGTTCCATTATATGTATTTACTGAAATAATGTGAAAACTCTAATAAGAAAATTTGTCTAGCCTTATGTACACAGTAGCAATGTTCTCAATTGCCAACTAATGGGACCAGCCCTGGTACCCTTCAACATATGAATGGAGAGAAAAGTTGTGGAATATATGCTCAATAGACTACTACACAGTTGTGATGATATAAAATGGTGGTATTTGAACAAAATGGATGGACCTCAATGTGATTATGTTGAATGAAATCAGTCAAAATGTGTAAGACAGATAGAAGATGGTTTCACTCATCTGTGAAATCTAAATACAAAAAAAATTCATACACAAAGAATAGTAGGAATAAATCTTGAAAAAAGTATAAAGAATATAATGGTTACCAGAGGGAGCAGGAGAGAGGGAAGAGGGCACGGGGAAGGGAGGTAGACGGGGTATGGGCACGGGTGATTTGGTGGAGAGTTTTGTTGTTTTGTTCTGTTTTGTTTTTAAGTAAAACGTGAATCACATGATCTATAAATGACAGTTTCTAGCTACCAACTTTTTGTGGTGACATAGGCCTCCAACTAGTTTGGCCTGTCATTCATTTACTGAAGAAAATATACTTATTAACTATTCTGTACACCTGGACAGACCAAATGTAAGGAACACTATCCTCACCTTAAAGTGGATCAATTTAATTTAATGTGTCATTTGCCAAATATAGAGAGCTATGAGCACACAGAATGTAGGGTCATAGAAAATTGTCAGGCTTTTCTGCCCTCCCACCACTGGTGTCGATGATGGACACCTGTGGTCCTGCACACATGCCTGACGGTGGGCACCCCCTAGTAGGGTGTGAGCATGCGCAAGTGGGCGCACCTGGGCTGAGACAGGGGCCATATAAAGGCAGCCTCAGGAGGCCGTCAGCGAGAAAGAGAAGGGCAGAAGAAACAGCAGAAGTAGCGCAGACACACGAGACCAGAGAGTGAGGATTCGCTGGGCGCCAGGAGGCTGGCAGGCCCTCCTGCCTGCCATGCACCTCGTCACTAATGATATAAAGAGCAATAAAACCCTAAAAAAGCCACCGAGGGCTCCAGGACTCCTCCTTTACCGGTCTGCCAGAATCACTGAGAACCTGTTCCATGCCCTCCTGCCCCTACACAGAGAAAGGGACACTCCCAGTGGATGGGTAGAAACTAACCATTAAGAAGGTAAGAGCAGGGAGTGAAATTGCCAAAAGGGTAAAAAACATGTCAAATTCTTTTTTTAAAAAAGATTTTTATTTCTGCATACAAGAATTGGGGTACAGGCCAGAGGTGTGGGGGGTAAGTGGATTCGCCAGAGACAGAGTGGGGAATAGAACAGGCAGATTGAAATACACTGCTGAGGGGAGCAGTGGACTCGGCTGTGCCACGTGGGTCACCCCCCCGGCTGGGGATCGAACTAGTACTGCAGTGGCTGCGAATGCTTCATAGTGAGGTGCTTAACCCCGTGCACCATCAGAGAGATCCTCACTTGTGTCAAACTATTATGGCCCACTGATAGCGAATAAAGCTGAATCCTTGTAGAGAAATAGATGGTAAATTGTATCATACACAGGAGATATGCTTGGAAGATATTTTTACTAATCTATTTTCTCAGAGATATAAAGGCTGATTATATTGGATGTTGTCCTTAGTGAGTTAGACACTAAGAAAACTGTGAAGGGCAGTGCAAGTCCTTCGAGATTTTAGACTGTAAGCCTGGAGACTCAAACCAACAGGTGGCAGGAATTAGAGATAGATGCTGACTTGTGCTCTAGAATTTAAACAAGTTGAAGCAAGTATATCTTTATTTGAGACCATTTTATTACCCTGAACTTTGGACAGCATTTTTTTTTTTGAAACTCCAACAGCTCTCAACATTTTAGACTGTTGACATGGTTTAACATTTCCAAAATTTGTCATATGCAGCCACTATCAGAATATGCCATTCTGAGTTCTACCTGTATTTTACCTAATACTTTAAAATTACTTTTTACTTAAATATTTTTCAAAGATTTCCCAAATATGATTAGCAAACAAGATTCAATTGCCCTTGCAGTTCTGATATCTTCAAACATTATTGTTACTCCAGCAAAATCCCAGCAGAGAAACCCTGTCTGCCCACTTCATGAAGTGATGCTCAAACAATTCCCAGTATGCCGTGTGGTAGGTCCTCAAGATGGACAAATGAGACTCCAACATGGTGTCTGCCAATGAAGTGTGTTAGTAAGAGTATGTAGGTCAAGGACCCGCCCAAAATCTTCTCGAATATTACTAGCAGTAGAAATAGAAATTTGGGTGCACTATGTGAAAAGAAGGGACTTAAAGTCATGCCATCTGGGTTGGAGCCCTGCCTCTAATTGGCACTAGTTGTGTGCCATGGTTAAATATTATAACCTGAGCCTGATTCCTTAACATTATAAAATTAGTGAACCATTGACACGATTGGAATGATATAAGGGCAAAACCACATATTATAAACTCTAAAGTATTTACATATGTTTATTAATTTACTGGAAATTAAAATTTCAAGATCTAGTGAATCATGTATTTTTATTTTTTTACTATGAGAATTTGAAAACTATCATTAATGATAAGGGAATGTCAAAAACGAACCCCTGGAGGACTTCTATAAAATGAAAAGAAACCTCACTGAGAAGCAACAAGATTCTAAAAACAAAAGAAAAAATTGGGAGCAGAAAAAATTGGGAACTGGAGTAAGGAGTTCAAGATTAACTGGCGCAAGGGGCTGAGCGCCGCAGTGGGGCCTCCACAGCCACTGCAGCACAAGCTGGATCCCTGGCCAGGGAGGGGACCCACATGGTGTGGCAGACCTCTCCTGCCTCACCCGCTGCTCCCCTCAGCAGTGTATTTTAGTTGATCTGAGTGTTCTGCTCCCCACTGTCTCTGGTGAATCCTCTCGCCCCCTGCACCTCTGGCCTGTACCCCAGTTCTTGTATACATAAATAAATCTTGAGAAAAAAATTTATTTAAAAAAAAGATAGGTTATAAGTACAGAACCCTATGTACAAGCTACATGGTAACTACAGAACAAAAATACCTAGGAGAAGTAAAGAAGATAAAAACAGAATCCAAATACTACATACAGGTAACTTTAAGATTCCAGGGAAGAGAAAAAGAACGAACTACAAAACATCCAGAAAACAAATAACAATATGGTAATATTTAGATATCAATAATTTATTTTAATGTCAATGGCCTGAAATCATCAATTGAAAGGCACAGAGTAGATGGTTGGCTCAGAAGATAAAACTCAATTTTCACTGTCTCCAGGAGATACATCTGAATTCCAAAGGTAACTATAGGCTCAAAATATAGAGTATATGTATTTTGTGGATTCAGATCTTACACCCATGTATTCCAATTTTGAGCTAATTTTTGTATGTTCTGTGACATAATGGTCTGATTTCCTTCTTTTGCCATGGCTGTCCAGTTTTCCCAGCACCCATTTACTGGAGAGGCATTCTTTCTCCAATGCATGGTCTTGGCTCCTCTGTCACAGATTAACTATTCAGAGATGCATGGGTTTACTTCTGGGCACTCAGTTCTGTTCCACTGGTTTATGTGTTGTTTTTGTTCCAGTATCATAGCGTTTTAATTTGAAGCCTGGACTGTACAGTTTGAAATCTGCAAATATGATTCCACCACTCTTCCTCTTTTTTGTCAGATTTGCTTTGGCTATTTGGGGGTCTTTGGGGGTCTCATGATTCTATATGAACTGCAGTAATGTTTGTTTTATTACTTCAAAGAATGTCATTGGAGCCTTGATAGGATTGCACTAAATCTGTATTGCTTTCATAAGATGGACATTTTAACAGTGTTAATTCTTCTAATCCATAAGCAGGGACTATCAGAAAATATATACATTTCTTGATTAGGGTATGCCTACATTTACAAATACTCTTACTAAAAAATAACATACACAAAAAAATGCAATTATAATTTATTTCAACATAGTGAACAATAAGAATAATTTAAAAAAGAAAAAACCTCATTGCTTTGTATGAAACCTAAATTCTGTATATGCAGGGTTGGAGTATTGACCACAATGTTATTTTTTCAGAAAATATGTAAGTTTACCTACTTATAAATAAGGCTTTCTGTATACATAGTAAAGACTAAATAACTTTGATACATGACCAGACATTTGAAAAAAATCAAAACATACCTGTAAAAGAGTCAAATGGGTAAAAACATTGTGAACTTAGGAAGACTTGTTATATTTTTATCTGTATTTAAAAAAATTATTTTCCAGTCTTCCATTTTCATCTGTATTTTCTTTCAAAATTTGAAGGCTTAACTTTCTTTCTAAATCCTCAGGGATATCAGATTTTCCCTCAAATCTGTATGTAGCTGTCTAAAAAGGAACAAACTATTTAAAACAAAGATATACAATACCACTTCCCTGCCACACACACAGATTCTGCTGGGGAAGAGTTCCTCAGCTGGTGCCCAACCATTCAGTTTAGTTCGAGAAAGTAATACCTGATTAGAGGACTAAAGTGACTTCCACACAGCTTTCATACATCAGTAGCTTTATCATGGTAGATTATTTAGAAATATTTGGCTCTTAGTTTAATCTATACAAATGCAATTTTGTAATTCTATGACAGTGATGTTAGCATATTTACATATGAACCAAGTTTTTCTAATATGCAAACTGCTGTTTTCTCAATATAACTTTTTTCATGAACAGATGAAAAATAAAATGGTGAAGAGAAAAAAAATGTAGATGGTCCAAAAGGAGACAAAAATTTCATATATTAAGACATAACTGGGGTAATCTTGTATTGTAAAATAATTGTTTAATCAGACAGCAAAATATCCCTGTCTGAAAGCACTGGATCAAACTCGTCTTTCCAATTCCTTCCAAGGAAGGATTCTAGAAAATATAATAAACATGGGTTCATTATATCTAAAGGCCATCTACTATAGAACTACAAGTTTTATATTCCTATACAATGAACTTCAGTAAATATAGCAATGATTCAAATATATTTGTTTAAAAAATTGCGAACACTGAGCATCTTCATCTCCAAGATAATAATCATAGGAGATTCCACAACTTGATTTCTTAAAAACTAATAGTCAAAGTACCAACTAAAATAAATAAAGATGTAATTCAGAGGCCTGGAAAGGGGTATAGAATACTGAAAATGATAAACCAGTGTATTAAAAATCCAGTATTTTAATTGCAAGACTCTTCATTTCAATAGTTAGGTTTATTGCTGTTATTTATAAATAACCTTCCTATGAAGCCACCCGTCATTACCTATTAGAAAGATTCAGGTTCAAAACAAAGGAAACATGCCCTGTAAAACTTCTTTTCTTTCATTCTGACATTAAAGATATCATCAATATTAAATGTTAAGTTTTATACAGCAGTAGATAAGTATCTTTGAATATATTGCTTAAATACATTGACACTTTAAGGTATGTGGTACCTTAATTAAAATACATGATATGAAGAAATCTGCAAAATCAAATAGAAGTGGATAGCAAAGTACTAAAGATAAGAAATAGGATAACCTCTAAGAAAGAAAAAAGAACTATACAGTGACTATGGGCAGACCTTGGCCACTTAGATTCTCTAAGCTTCACTCCTTCCATCTGTGGAATTTTAATACTAGTTGCGTTGTCAAGATCTTAAAGCTACTGTGAGATCAAACAAGGTGATATAAAAACACCTGGCAAATTCTGAAGCACAGGACAGATAAATGGTATTACTGTAGGCCAAAATATCTCAAGGCTTCTGATATTCTCGCTCATAAATAGTTATGCTCTGTTCTTTTTGCATTCACTTAGAACCCCCAATTTCAATCAATTAGACAGTTGCGACTAAAAAGAACAAACATTTATGCAAAAAGAAAAATCTGTAAATTCTGGCTTCTAGAATGTTATAAAGTAGTTTTGCTATGAGTAAGGAACCACATTGTTTGTTCTGTCTCAGGCTCCCTCTTGACTCTCCCTAATGATAAAGGGGGTAGGGGCAGATTTCTCAGAGACCTTAGCTCCTGACCTTTCTTTAACTCCTCTGCAGAGATTGGCATCTCCCTCATGTTCTGCTATCAAGCACACATAGTTCCATTAAAAGAACTCTATCTTAGAAGAGCATAAACAAATTTTAAAAGAATACTAAAGAAACACAGTTGAGGCCATTCAGTTACATGACTCAGCTTGTCCCAAATCTAAAGTGGCTCAATAGCCCTTATCAGGCTCTCCTTTTCTTAGTTCACAGTCATTCCTTTATGTAAAAATGGTTCTAGGCCAACCCTTTCCAAACTACATTCTGGAGAAATACTAGTCAGGACAGGTATTAATAGAGAGAAATCAGGTCTGCATTAAGAAGGTTTGGCATATGCAGGGAGCAGTCAGTGTGCATACTGTAAAATTTCTCAGTCTTTGATATACCAACTGTACATACCAGAGGAATGGAGTATACAGTATTTCCCAAACTCATCTGACTATAAACTCCCAACAAAGTATCTAGAGGGGCTAATAACTATTAAAATGCCCTGGGCTAGATCTTGCAATGGCTACCCTGTTTAATTTCTGACAGAGCAGAATCATTTTGCTTATTAAGTCAGCTACCATGATAACCTTCTGAATTCCTCTCCATAAGCATTCCGCCTAGGCAACTAAAACTCTGAATTTTCTTTATAGCATACTGAAGATACAAAGAAGGTGGACATTATTAATGAGAATTGTATTTCTAAGGAAATCTATATATATTCTTCCCCAAACATTCAGAACAGATAAATCTAGATCTTAGGACCTAGAGTCACATTTACTTTGAGGAGATGGGAGCATTTTACCACATTACTACAATTAGCATTATTAATAAGCAGTAATAGAAGTAGTGGTGGTGACAGTATTGGCTAAGTATTTATTTTACACTTTAATCCTTATATACACTCTATGAAATTTGTACCTACCATTACACTCATTTTAAAGACAAGTACACTGAGTTTAGAGAGATTAAGTGACTTGTCAAGAGTGATACAAAAGTAGTAAGAACAGCATTTCAAATTCATATCTGACACATCACCCATGTTCTTAAACACTATATAATATCATTTACTTACATTTTAGTGACAAAAGCATTTAGGTGACACTTTGGTTGTTAAATGAAAAATTAAAGCATATTTAAATAGATCCAATTTGATTGAAAACTAGTCTTGTGTTTTCTTTTTAGCAAAATCCTGTCCCCTAAAGAGATATTCACAGGTTTAAAAAATAGAGGAAAAAAAATAGATTGCTTTTTACCAATGATAGGTTTACATATGGGGAGGGTTTTAAAAATCTGCATCCAAGGTGAAGACATTATCTGTGGTTTCTGTCATAACTGCGAAACGCTGATATTCTGAAACTCGTTTCTCAAAGAAATTTGTTTTCCCTTCTAAAGAAATGTTTTCCATAAAATCAAAGGGATTTTCTGCCTGAAAAACCTGAAAAGAAAAGAAATGTTGTTAGATAGACTGAAAAAGCCAAATTATATACCATAAAAAGAGCAACAAATAACTCAGAGCTCAGTAACCTGCTGAGTCAGCAGAGGTTCATATTGAGCCCTAAGGTCCTGGAAACCCGCAGGGATGATCAGTTTTTTAAAAACATTTTTTAAAGATTTATTTATTTATGCATACAAGAGCTGGGGTGCAGGTCAGAGGTCCAGGGGGGAGGCAATAGGATTCATCAGAGACAGAGTGGGCAGATCTACAGAAATACAGAACAGGCAGATCTACTGAAATACACTGCTGAGGGGAGCAGCAGGAGAGACAGGAGAGACAGGAGAGGTCTGTTGTGCCATGTGGGTCCGCTCCCTGGCCGGGGATTGAACTCCTGCTGCAGTGGCTGTGGATAGCTTCACAGTGCTGAGACTTGTGCCACCAGGGAGGCCCACAGGGCTGATCAATTTTAAGATGATTGAGTTACCTATTAACCTCCTCAAGAAAATAGGCTAGCATTTCTGGTATTGTGAGAACTAGAAAGAGAAAAAGGGACTTCTTCAGAAAATGAAAAATTTAATACCAATCAAACTAAAATGTTTTCACAGCTTGAGAGGCCCAATACACCAGAGGTATAACAGGTGCTTTTCATAGGCATTACCATTAGGTAGTTACACATATATGATACTACAAATTATAAAATTGTCAAAAATGTTGATAGTTAAGCTTCTTAGTTCACAAGAAAACAGATAATCAACGATTGATGTTCAGAACTAAGATGAGGGAAGATAGGATAAATGTTGTCCCTCGCTCCAGACAACCACTAATGTTTCAAAGCAAAAAGTGGGGTATATGTTGATAAGAAGTTTTACTACTTCTGAATTCAAGAAGCAGACTTAAAGCTATTTGATGGAAAGTATATTTCCAAGATTCATGAGTACTAATAAAAGTAATAAATTCATGATTTTTGAATTGAGGAGTATTACAACAGGAATTATGAATACCATAGATTAGAATATCTTCAAGTAATCCAATAAAAATGAGCACAGGATTTGCATAGACATTTAGACATTTTTCTAGTGAAGACATAAAAAGGACAATTAACACAAGAGAAGATACTCAAAATCATCATCCACCCAGGAAATGCAAGTCAATATCACAGTGAGATATCATTTCAGACCTACTAGGATTGTCTATAATAACAAAAAGCAGGTAAGTGTTGGTGAGGGTGTGGAGAAATTGGAACTCTCACACATTGCTGCAGTTAATGTAAAATGATGCTTCACTTTGGAAAATAGTCTGATAGTTCCTGAATCAGCAATTTTGCTCCCAGTTATATAGCCAAGAAAAAAGAAAACATATTCCTACACATGAATATTCATAGCAGCACTATTTATAAGAACCAAAAACTACAAACAACCCACATATGCATCAATTGATAAATGGATAAAGTTTGGTATATCCATACAATAGGATATTATTTGGCCATAAAAAGGGTTAACACTGATAGATGCTACAACACCCAAGAACCTTAAAAACATATAAGAAACCAGTCACAAAAGACCACATATTATAAATTCTGTTAATGAAATAGGATTTACAGAATAGATAAATCAATAGGAACATACATAAGCACTCAAATATTTGATTAATCCTAAACTAAAAGAGAAGTTGTAAATATCACTAATGTGATATTAGCCATATCATAAATGTTCCATATTTAGAATTCTGTATCAATGATAACAGTTCGCTAATTTATATAATCTCTTCCTTTACCAAAACCTATCACTATAAAAAAATACTTTTTCTAAACTCCTTAAGTTCAGTGTTTAGTTTATACATTTTAAGTTGTCTTTTTGTCTTAATTTTACATTGGAGGCTATAAACTTCCTCCAAGGAATTCTCTGGCTACATTTTACAAATTTTGACACACAGTAATCTTATTGTCATCCAGTTTATGTTTTCTGAGTTTACAGTTTCATTTTCAATCTAATTTTAAAGGATCATCTTTTCTATCTCTAAGTAGATAGATGGAACTTCTGGGAAATATTCTGCTGTTAATTTCTATTTTTATCACATTGAAATCTAAAGAATTTGTATGACTTCTGATTTTTGTAACTTATCAAGATATTTTTGAAGGCCTGTGAAAAAGTTATATTTTACACCATGTTTAGTTATTTTTAGACTTCTAGAGGAGGCATATTTTACATACCATAGTAAACAATTCCCCAAAGGGAAAACCAGATCCAAAGGTCTGAAGTTCTCGATGGCCCATCAAGAACATCGATGGGTGGGTGTGAGGATATGGAGGTGGGTTAAAGGACACTGAGCTTACTTTAAGACTTAAGTAAGCAAGGTAATTTTCCTCAAACTAACACATCGGTTTGTTAGGAACAAATCCATTTTCTTTTAACACAGTTGATAAATTTCAGATATCATATTAATATACTTATAATCATATCAAGACAATTATAATTTAGTTATAATTATCTGTAAGCAGAGTATCTTGCAAAAAAAGTACACTTTTCCTCTTTTTAAATGGATTGGTTTATAATGCCATATAAGTTTCTATACTGTAGAAGTATGAGGAGTGCAGTTTCACACCTTAATAAATTCACATGCAACACTGTGCCACCACGAAAGCTCTAACACTATTCATCACTACCAAATGATCCCTCTACTGACTCTTCCCATCTCCTCCTCCCTCCCCCCTCTGATAAACATCATTTTGTTATCAGAATCCAAGTGTTTGGTTTTGTTTTGCTTTGTTTGTTTATGTTCCACATGAGTAATAACTAGTTGACTTTTAGAAGAACTTTGCCCCACCTGAATCTTTCATTACAGTATTGCTGTGATTGCCAGAATATAAATGCATTTCCAACAAAGATAGTGATTACCCCAGCATCATGAATCTCATAAGGCTGCTCATTAAATACAACTTAAACTTAGATTTCCATGTTAAGAAATGAAAGCCTAGACTATCTAATTACCCTGGTATAACACATAGCAAATTCCTGTGTATGTGCCATTATGTTGAATACAATGGTCAGTTACTGCTGAGTGACCATTTCTATATGACTGACATTATTTTAAGTGCTTGAAATACATCAGCTCATCAACAATCCTTTATAGTAAGTATGATATCTCCACTTTACAGGTTAAAAACAACAACAACCAAGATATAGAGATTAAGCAACTTGCCAAAGACCACAGAGCTAAAAAATGGTGGAACCAGGATTCAAATCCAGGCAGTGTGGCTCTAGGCTCCATCCTTTAAGTCATTTGAAAAACATCCATATCTTTAGGATATTCTAGTACATTATTTCTGATAAACAAAATTACACAAATAACTTAAAGATAATTGAGTTAAAAATTAAGATAGGTATTGTCTTCCAAGTAACTACTTACTATTTAAAATTATTAACTAAAAAATTACAACACAGACATATAGAAATTTGTATGCATGTAAACATGTGTGTATTAAGTCTCATTAATTGAAAATTAAGTCTCATTATTTGAAAATAATCTCATCAAATAGATAGCTGCAATTGTTACAAAGTAGCTTAATAAGCTCATTAGTTCTAAGATTCAGAATTCTGTTAGGAATTTCATTTTAAATTTCAAAGGATTTTGCAATACCAATATATTCAAAAACAAAGGAACAGACAAAGCTAAACCAAGACAAATACTAGAAATCTGACTATAGATATTAAGCTACCAGGGGATTATCAAGGGTTAAGAGCAAAGTGGGGAGAGGGCCCAAGGACAATGAAGGAGGATCATGGGCATGCTGGTGGTAGGTGTGGTAGCAAAGATCTGAAGAGGTGTGAACCTATTCCTCTGAGACAAATACAGTGTAAACCATTATTACCTCAAGAAAAAAAATACAATTAAAAAATAGTAAAATGAACTTCAGAGAATAAAACTCAAAAATCAATTCAATTTATCAAAAAAAGGCTCTGTTGTGGACATTTTAAAAACAGCTTAGTATATTACAAGTGCTTTCAGTTAAATATAATATTTTAGTGAGCTTACTCGACTATAACATTTTAACCAGCAATACATTTCAAATACTTCACCTTTGAGAATCCAAGTTCCACAAGTAATCTGTCAGCTACAAACTCAATATACTGCTTCATCAAAACACAATTCATTCCAATGAGGCCAACTGGTAAGGCTTCTGTTAAAAATTCCTGAGATATAAACAAAATCAGAATAAAATACAAAGAACAATGAGATATGTACTTTCCAGCTAAGAAGAAGATTCTAGTTGGTTTTTTTTTTTTAAGATTTATTTATTCATGCATACAAGAGCTGGGGTACAGGCCAGAGGTGTGGGTGGTGAGAGGATCCACCAGAGACAGAGCGGGAGCAGAACAGGCAGACTGACTGAAATGCACTGCTGAGGTGAGCAGCTGGGTGAGGCAGCAGAGGTCTGCTTTGCCATTGGGGTCCCCGCCCTGGCTGGCAGTAGGGATCAAACTGGTGCTACAGTGGCTGTGGTTTGCTTCATAGGGCATTGCTTAACCCACTGTGCCACCAGGGAGGCCCGAAGATTATAGTTTATTAATCTTCTAAATCACCATCTCATTCAAGGAAAGTACACTAGCATAAATTCTTTCAACATGAAATGTTTGGGTTATTATTACTCACATTGTTTAATATTTCCAAATAGTCAAAATAAACTGAAACTATCAAATTACTAATTTTTAAGAAGTAGCTCATATAGGACTTGAATTCATAAGCTGTCTCAACAGAAAAAGGAGGTATCTTGTTCTGAAATATACAGAAAAAATTCTTCAACTATGATTATTATGAGGAGCATGTCTATGGAAGGAAGTGGGGAGAGAAAACTTGATTTAAAAAGAAACTGAAAAAATAATTATATATTAAAAAACAAAATTAACAGGCAACTACTAATCAAAGACACTCTTCAGGGGAGGGGAGGGGGAAGAATCAAAACAGAGGGAGGAAGAAAATAAGGGATTATGGTGATGGTGCAAGGGTAAATTGGTTGTGGGAGTTTTACGGGGACTGCACCTGAGAGAAAGTATGCAATGTAGGAAGAATGATGTAGAGGAATGATGTAAGATATATATATGTATGTATGTATGTATGTAGAGAGAGAGAGAGAAAATAAAGAGGAAAAAAGACAGTATGACTATAAAAAGAAAATGAAAAATAAATAGTAATGGATTGTAGGTTGGGAGCATTAAAGTGTTAATAGAGGAAAAATAAAAACATTAACATTTGGATTTAGCACTCAAAACAACTGAAGACAGCTAAATGCATTTTATGCCTTATCCTCCTCCCAAAGGAAAATTATGACTATTATATTGTGCAGTATTAAAATAAATTTTTAAAATTTATTTTCCTAGTTCTTTCAAATGATAAAAACACATCCTTAGTGGGAAATTCAGGTCTTTCTAGTCAGAGATCTTTACAATAAATTAAGTTTTCTAGTCACTAAGTCATTTATTTATTCAGTCTATAAACATTTGGTACATGCTTTAGAGACCCTGCTGGTTTTTTTGAGAATACAAAACAAACAATTGTCATTGCCCTCCAGTGGTTAAAAATCTTAAAGTATAAAACTAAATAATTAAAATAATTTGTTATGACTTGAAATCTGACAGATCAATGACAACAGAAAAAGGAGTCCTAAGACGGTTAAGTATGCATGAAACCTTAATGTATAATAAGACGAGCATAAACCAAAGTATGAGCTGACATAACTTCAATATATTACAATTGGTGCTGTCATACTGACCATGTAAAACAGCTGATATTTGTTTTAATCCGCAAACTGGCAATTTCACATGAGTCAGTCCAGTATGATAATGACACAAACATCAAAGAAAAAGAGATATGCTAACTATAGAAGATTCCCAGCTTACCTGCTCAATTTCAACAGCATTAATAATGATCTCCCTGACCCTTTCTTCCGAGGGTTTATTTAATAAATATTGAAATATTAGGCAGGCAAAGTCACAGTGAAGGCCCTAATGTGGAAGAAAAGCACTACAGTCAGAAAACATTTAGTCATTTCCACACAGTGGTTCTGTTGGGCATTTTATAAAGTAGGTTCTAGGAATGCAACATAAAATACCTGGGAAATGGAGGAGGGATAAATAGGGCCAGATACTTTTTATCTTCAAATTTATTAAAAAGTCAACTTTAATAACCTATAAAGAGATTTTCTAGTGATAACAAATCTTAGATTGTAGACATGAAAGAGGAATTAACAGCAACAACCAATTCTCAACCAAGACTATTTTGAAAGGGAAAACAAAGCAAGAAAACTTGTTAAACTGAAAATTCATTCATTTATGTTTAAATTTGTTTTTAAATATGTTTAAAAAACACAAATACAAGAACAGGTAACCCTAGAAATCTGACTGTAGAACTGAGGTTACCAGAGGGGAGGTAAGAGATTGAAAGTAAATGTGGAGGGGGCCCAAGGGACTGTGGTAGAGGAGTAGAGGTACTTTGAGGGTGGGTGTGGTACAGTAACATACATCTAAAGAGACCTGGCCCTATACCCTTAACTCAAATACAGTGTTGTCAGTCAACATTATCTCAATTAAAAAAAACTAAAATTAAAAAAAGACAGCTAAAAAATAAAGAACACCTAAAACTCAGAAACTTAAAAAAGACACTTTTTATATTAAATAAGAACATCTGAATATAAAAATGAATTTAGTATAATAAAAATGGATATAAAATTAAGAATACCATCTGAAGCTGTATAAAAGAGAAATAGTATCGCAGATAACTCAAGGAAAGAAAGTAACTTGTGAATTACCCTGAGAATAGAATGGTCATGCGAACACAAGAAGGGCATAGAATCTTAAATAATTGGAGAACAGAGCAAGAAGATTCAATCCTTAATAATCAGGGTTCTGAAACACAGAGCAGATAGTATAAAACTGAAAAGAACAGAGAAATATTTAAAAGTAAAACAAAAAAAGAGGACAAGTCCAGGGATATAGAAAGATGATGCAATTCTGAACTAAATCAAGAGACTATCACCAAGGAAAATTAATATTTCTCAATTAAAAAAAGAAAAAGTGTTGTAAGCCAAGGAAGGGGAAGCAGGAATGTGTTTAAAAAAGAAAAGAAGAACCATAACATGACCTCCAGATTTCAAATTTGGATGATTGGAGAGAAGGTCCCCCCACTGAATGAGGCAGGAAGAAAGAAGAACATCATCTTTGAGGAAAAAGATGATGAGTTTGATTTCTGAAATATTTTATAGGCGAACATCTAACATATACTTGAATCTATGCACTTGGAGTCAGGAATTGTCTGGGCCAAAAATAAAATTTGGGTTGTTATATTTTTGAAATTGTTTTCTTGCTTAGAAGAAATGGGGTGTAGGCCAGAGGTGTTAAGGGGGTGTTGGGGAGGGAGGGAAAAGATTAACCAGGGATAGAATGAGGGGCAGAAACTGAAATACACTGTGATGGGGAGCAGTAAGTGAGACGGGAGAGGTCTGCTGTACCATGTGGGTTAGCTCCCTGGCTGGGAATAAAACCCATGCCTTGGAGGCGATAATGCTGAGACTGAACCGCTAGGCCACCAAGGAGGCCCTGTTATAAGCATCGAGATGGCAGGTGATCCCATGGGAAGAAATAAGATGGATCAAGAGGTCACACACAGGGAAGGGGTGAGGACAAGGTGGGAACACAGGACTATACTGATAGTGAAGGGTGAGCAGAGGAGACTGAGGAAGAATGCTAAGAGAGGTAGGAGGAAAATCTAGTGTCCTAAAAGTCAAGGAAAAAATTACTTCCTTTCTTTTAACTATCAGGATATTTGTGTTGCATAACATTTTCCAGAGGGAAAAAAAATAAGTGAAATACAAATACAAATACTTCATCCCTTACTTCATCTCTGCTGATGAGTTCATTGGAAAAAGTGAGTCCAGGCATAAGACCTCTTTTCTTTAGCCAAAATATAGCAGCAAATGATCCAGAGAAGAAAATGCCTTCTACAGCAGCAAAGGCCACGACCCTCTCCCCTGGAAGACATAAAATAGCTGTCTGAAATATATAGTGCAGACAATTCCAAGTTTTCACATATGTACGTGTGTGTGTTTTTAATATATTTTTATAACAATAACCCATCTATTTTGCCATGAAACAAAAAAATCTATAAGCTAGAGCCATGGTGGGGTGGAGGGTGGTCTTCAGAGGAGGAAATCTGATTCCTCTCCCTACCTCCTAGACCAGAAAGGTGCATCTACTTCAAATCCATTGTCAGACACTGGACTCCTGTAGGTCTTATATCCAGACAAAACAGTCTTTTTTTTTTTTTTAAAGATTTATTTATTTATGCATACAAGCACTGGGGTACAGGCCAGAGGTGTGGGGGAGTGAGAGGATTCACCACAGAGAGCAGGGAGCAGAACAGGCAGATCAACAGAAGTACACTGCTGAGGGGAGCAGCGGGCACAGCAGGAGAGATCTGCCGCACCATGTGGGTCCCTCCCCTGGCCGGCAGCAGGGATCGAACTCGTGCTGCAGTGGTTGTGGTCTGCTTCACAGTGTGTTGCTTAACCAACTGCACCACCAGGGAGGCCCAAAACAGAGTCTTTATATTAAAAAAGAGGTGATTTATCTAGAGGGCCTGTGCCTGTGAGTAGTTTGTGCACATATGTATGTGTATGTACTGAAGAGTTGAAAATAGATTTTATAACAAATGCTTCCCTCTGTGGTGAGAGAGAGGAGGTTGCTGAGGTTTAAAATTTTTAGAAGGCTAAGGTAGCATAAAGATTAGCTGTAAATATTTCAAAAAACATCACCACACATTTATAATGAAAAAGGATAAATCCATCTGAAGATAATGAATGTTATCAGAAAAAATGTCCTATTTCATTAGCAAAAATGTTGTCTCTGCTAAATGCAAAAGGCCTAGGCTTAAAGGTCACTCACTGCTTGGGACTTTGCAGAAGCCCATCTCCTAAAATGTCTATAGTGACAGCATGTCCGTAGCATTAGTCTCAGAAATGAATACAGGTCCAACCCGAAAAGTCATTCACAGGCTCCTTATGTCACCACATTGTACATGTTCGGGAGAATATTTATCTATGTGTCTGTGTAGAGAGGAAGATTTCATATATATGACTGTGGATAAAGGCAAATGAAGGCCTGACCCAACCAGACCTGTCTCATAGATCACAGATCATGTCATCATAGCTGGTGTCACATTGTCACAGGCCCGAACAGGCACTTAACAAATATATCCTCAACTGAATCAGTGGAGACGATGTAAGCATTAAATGGCAAAAGACATTACGAGCCATTTTATAATGTAAGTTTTAGGAAAGTATATATATTTTTTCTTTTAACACACTGCTGAGGGGAGCAGCGGGAGAGGCAAGAGAGGTCTGCTGTGCCATGTGGGTCCCCTCCCTGGCCGGGGATCAAACTCGTGCTGCTGTACAGAGGCTGTTTCACCTGCTGCGCCACCAGGGAGGTCCCTATATAATATTTAAATTTCAAAAAGAAAGATGACTAAGTTAAATATTTCTGGTTTTCTCTCTGAGCGGTGCTCTAGTTTGTCCTTGTTCTTTTCCCTATCTTAAACCATATCAGAAAGATCAATTATATCATTTACCTATTAATAGCCCAGACATCAGAAAAACTTTCATAGTATTTTATTTTTAGAGATTCAATTTTAAAAGTAACTTTGAGGGCTTCCCTGGTGGCACAGAGGTTAGTTAAGTCACAGTGCTATCAAGCTATTGCCAGTCACTGCAGCATAAGTTCAATCCCCAGCCAGGGAGGTGACCCACATGGTCACCTCTCCTGTCTCACCCACTGCTCTCCTCAGCAGAGTATTTCAGGAGATCCTCCTGTTCTGCTCCCCACTTTGATAAAACCTCTCATCTGCCACTCCTCTGCCCTACACCCTAGTTCTTGTATGCATAAACTTAAAAAAAAATCTGTTTTTAAAAAAGTAACTTTGAAAAATTAACAGAAGAAATGTAAACTAAGTACTCACTAACTACATACTGTGTAGAAGGAATTATCAAGAAGACTCTTTAGTATTCACTAAATATTAAAATATAGTAGTAATCTCTATGCTATGCTGACTTTGAAACATAAATGGTTTTTTAGCTAGTTATACTTCTTAAGATCCATCCTAGTCTAACATATAGGTAACTGTATTTTCATATTATCATTAACAAGTTAATGGAAGTTATAATTTATAAAATTTTTAACTGACATTAAAGTAATGCCATGTGCACATTTATCTGCAATGGAAGTAGACTATAACTTAGTACAAGTATTATCAATAGAGGAAAATTTTTATTTAAATTAGTTTATGTAGTCATATGAATATTAAAGAATGTAAATCATAAGACAGCTACAGAAGGCCATTCTTTTTGAAAGGATGAAAAGACATTGAGAGGCAAATTTTACAAATTTCCAAGAATAGCTTTGAACTAAAAATAAACTTTCAAAGTATTTCTTCTAAAAGTTTTAATGAATGTAAAGGCCTTGTGATTTGATTTAGAGATGGGAAAGAGGTTATATTTTTTACCTCTATGATGCAATGCCCTAAGGCATTTTTTCATGTTTGAAATGTAATTCTAGTATGTACATGAAGGTGGGATCTCTGAATTTAGTGTTTTTAAAGTTCTTTAAAGAATTTTTTTAAAAACTAAGCAGATGCCTAATTAAGATTTTTTAGTTCTACAGGAATAGAATATCCTTATAACATATTGATATCAAACTAATACTTTAAGGAATAGTCTTAGGTTCTTTCTAGCTAGAAGTAAATGATCATAGGAATCTGGAAGTAAAGAAGAGTTGCTTTACTGGGTCCTGCTTAGTGCAGAAGTTACTAAATGCATGACAAATGCTAGTGAAAGCCCTAAGTGAGATGAAAGAGCTGCTTTGTCAACCTAAAATTTCAAATGAGGCAGATGACACAACTGGTTCCTAAGATGCCACTTCCTTGTCTGCTTAATGAGAAAGCCAGGGGCACAGCAAAGCAAGACATTACTTCCATGTTATTGTCTTTTGTTCCATTCCCAAAAAGGAGACTCACCATGTACTCTTTTTTTTTCTTTAATATTTATTTATTTATGCATATAAGAGCTGGGGTGTAGGCCAGCGGTGCAAGGGGTGAGAGGAATTCATAAGACACAGAGTGAGGAGCAGAACAGGCAGATCTACTAAAATACACTGCTGAGGGGAGCAGTGGGTAAGGCAGGAGAGGTCTGCTGCACCATGTGGTTCAGCTCTCAGGCTAGGGATGGAACTCACACTGCAGTAACTGCAGATGCTTCATGGCGTTGAGACTTAACCCCTTGTGCCACCAGAGAGGCCCCACTCATGTACTCTTCAATCTTTTTCCCTTTCCCACCCATTCCTCAACACCACTCTAGATCATGTTCTTTTCTCTGAGACCCTGAATCAGAACTCTAAATGGGGTTGGCCTGAAAAGCAAGCAATATGGAGAATGTAACTGGAGCCCTTGATTTCTCCTAGTAATTTCCAGCTTCCTCCATTTGTAGGTTATCTTCTCTGATGGTATCACAAAACACCTGCTTCTGTGAACTTTCTCTATCATTTCCCATCAACACAGTCTGTACTAACATTTTCTGTGCACACTGAACACTTGATATTTCCATTCTTTTCTTCTAAAACCAGTGTTCAAATGTGCTTCTCAAACCACTTGTGAGAGTATAAACTAAACTGGGCTTCCTAAACCACTCTCTAGTGAAGACCAGGATTCTGCAGTTTTGGGTTTTTTTCCCACAAAATCTCCAGGTGATTTTTATACACATAATCACTCCTTTTCTCATTCTTAAAATGAGCTGAAACTGCAAACATATGTTTCTTCCTTGATAAACTCTATGCACACTCAAACTTCACACTACATGATTTTCAATGTGTGGTCCTGGAGATCCACCAACCCAAGAAGTCTACCAGGGCAAAACTATTTTCATAAAGATACTAAAACGCTATTTACCTTTCTCACTGCCATAGTCTCAGGAACTGCCATATTCTGTGTTTCCTAGAGGCTACATGACATCCTAATAATCTGGAAAAAAAAATACTCTCCTTCCCTTTTCTAACTACATATCTGAAGGAGTCTAGATTTTCTTCACTACTGTAACTAAAACAACACTCTGCAACAAATTGAATGTGGAAGCAGAGATAAGCCAGCTGTCTTCCATTAAGTCAGACATGAAAGAGATTTGCAAAAATGTAAAGCTACCACACTTCTCACTAATTTTCTTTAGAAAGTACAGTGGTTTTACAGTAATGTTTATGTTAAAATATAAACATGAAATATGTTAAAATAATATGCTTATATAAAATATAAAATTGCTATTTATAACTGTGTTAATAAATGATTTTTAAAGGTTTTTGGTTTTAATTTCTAGTATGGAAATAGCAGTAAACCACGTAAACAGAGGCATTTTTGTGGTCTTCAATTTTTTTAAGATTGCAAAGGAGTGCTGATGCAAGTATTTGGAATCCTGCTTAATGATTCCAAATCATTAAGAAAAATGAATAAAACCGGAAAGTAACACCAATCATAAAAGAGATCTGAGATAAATATTTAATCTGTTCAAATATTTAAATATTTTAATTATATTTAACAACTATTTATGCAGCAATTAATGTGCATAAGATACAATATTAATCCTTATATTACTTAAAAGAATGTATTGAATTCAACCTATCTAGAAGGGTGTTTGCATCTATGATAAATAAGACTGTTGCTAAAAACTGTTCTTGCCCTAGTTGAGTAAAAAAAATCTTTAATCTTTCAGAAATTACATATTTGTTCCCTGAAAAAATGTAAAGACTTTAACTTGCTTTAAGTCCCCGAAATAAACATTCCTGAAAGAAGATACAAAATTGGAATTGCTATAAAATTCTTGTCAGAGTCTATGTTACTCTTATTTTCGTCTAATTGGGCACTGATATCTTAAACATTCAATGTTCAACTTATTAAACAGAATAGATAATAGCTTCATATTATTCCATCATTAGATTCTAACTAGGAATGAGGATTCTACTAAAGGTGCACAGAGACATCTGTATTCCTTTGACTAGTACTGGATAGTGTCACCCACCACAAAAAATTGAGTAATGTAATCAGAGGTTAAACTGATCCATATAAATTCAAGCTACATACCAAAAGTAGATTTTCTATCTGCTATCCATCGCAAGGCCCAATCTGCTTTTTTCTTTACAAATGGCATTGTTTCAATTGCATTAAATAAAAATTCCCTGTTAAAACAAAAGAATGCAGGACAAAGCTATTCACTTGTTTTTCTTAACTGGGATACATTTTCATAGATGTTATTCAGAGATAGTTATAACTACACAATACACTATAATACCTTTAGTTTTTCTGTAATTTTAAGATGCCCATAAAATATAGAAATAAAAGTAAAACTCAAACTTTATGGTTTGGATCTGGTCTGATACAAAATTTACTCAATTTGAACCATCAATTACAAAACAGAATGTACTCCATGAATAACAACTTCTATGTTTTCTTTTAATCCAATAGTAGAACACATTGTATTTCTAAACATCTATATTTGTGCATTTCCCTAACGGTTTTATTCTCATAACATAATCAAGCAATAGTAAAACTCTGTAAATAAAATCCCAGTGATACCTTTTCTTGGGATCTCTGATGTAAGTGTCTATTAGCAAACTGTACATCTCCGAGTGAACATTCTCAATGAGAATTTGAAAGCCATAGAAACAGCGAGCCTCTGGAACTTGTACCTCCTGACTAAAGCGCTCCACCTAAGAACACAAGGAAAAAAATATATCCAATCCTGTGCGGTCTCATTATACACTGCAAATCTGAATCTGGACATCAGAATTATCACTAAAAGCTGTCATGCCACAAACAGGTCAGAAAGAAGTTACAGATTAAGTTTTACCATTAACCATCAAACCCCCACAACAAACAGTTGTATAATATATTCTTTAACAATCATTAACCTACTACTTATAATGCCAACTCTACTTTAGAGCACCTATCAAAAATAACTATTGTTTTGTAGAATTGACCATTAAGTTACTTTTTTCTCCCAACAGTAGAGAGCAGATCAATTTAAGCCCTTTCAGTTCATGATCAAAGTCCATACTTTTTGATTCTTTTTAAAAAGAAAGCATAACATCCCGGCTATAGTTAATACAAATTTGAAAATGGGAAACTGGAATCCAGCTCTCTGCTACAGAGGTCCAGAAGGATTATTAAGATTCAGGTTCTCTATTAGGATTACTAGCAAAGGGTAAAAGTCAAATTCATGTTAATTGTAAGTATTTTTGGTACAATGTGCTTGCTATTTTGCAGATCAAATGACAGAAACTATCCTTTCCTCTGACAAGTGATAAGTTTCATCTGATTCATTTTCTAGACTTTCAGGCTCAGTTTGATTATCTCACTGTCATTACCACCACTTAACTACTGAATGGGAATAAAAGTAAAGCAAAAATCTTACCAAATTTTCATTCACAATTCCATCACTGGCTGCGAAAAAGGCTAGGATGTGAGAGATAAAATACTTCTCATCTGATTTAAGCTTGTTCCAGTGAGGGAGATCCTTCGATAAGTCAACCTAAAACAAAAAGACTTTCAAAAATTTTAACTTGGAGTTAAATTCTTCTCAAAGTGTTTGGAAAACTAACTTCCATCTCATAGTTAAGGAGGGATACTTCAATAGCAGTAAAATATGTAAACCTTAAGAACAGCAGAAAAAAAGGTTAACTGCTTCATGTCCTCAAAAGTCACGTGTTGAGGCCTAATCCCCAATGTGATGGTGTTTGCAGCTGAAGTTTTGGGGAAGTAATTTGGGGATTGGTGCCTTTATAACTGATCTCGGATTGCTTCAGGCCCCCTTTGCCACAACATGCATGGAAATGGAAGGGATTATTCTAAGTGAAGTAAGTCAGAAGAAAGATAAATATGGAATGGTTTCAGTTATATTTAGAATCTAGAGAAAACAAACAAGAGAATCAGACAAAGACAGAATATAAGACTGATCCTTGAAAGAAGACCATAGATCTCAGACACTCAGGATGGGGAGTGGAGAAGGATGAGAGAGGGACGAGAAAACAGGGAAAGAGGAGAGCAACAAAATATGGTGGAGAATTTTGGGTGCTTTGGTGGTGGGAGGGGAAGAGGTGGGTATGAGGGAGGAATATCTTATATTATGAAAAAATAAACAAGGATGTTAAAAAAAATAAATTTTAAAAAAATTAGTCTTTGAGATTAGTAGAGAGACCATTCTAGAGTTTATGGAAGATACAACTTAAAAATAGTCTTTAAATGGGGGCCTCCCTGGTGGCATAAGGGGTTAAGCACTGCACTGTGAAGGATCCACAGCCACTGCAGTCCAAGTTCAATCCCCAGCCAGGGAGAGGACCAACATGGCACAGCAGACCTCTCCTGCCTCACCTGCTGCTCCCCTCAGCAGTGTATTTCAGTCAATCTGCCTGTTTCAGTCAATCAATCTGTCTCTGGTGAGTCCTCTCACCCCCCACACCTCTGGCCTCTACCCCAGTTCTTGTATGCATAAATAAATAAATCTTTTTTTAAAAAGTCTTGATAAGTACCTTGCAGGCATTTTGTCTCAGGAATATCTCTTAAGTATGCTTTCTAATAACCTAATAAACAGAGGCCTCCCTGGTAGTAGCACGAGTTCGATCCCTGGCCAGGGAGGGGATCCACATGACACAGCAGGCCTCTCCTGCCTTGCCCTCTGCTCCCCTCAGCAGTGTATTTCAGTAGTTCTGCCTGTTGTACTCCCCACTCTGTCTCTGGTGAATCCTCTCACCACCCCACCTCTGGCCTATACCCTGGTTCTTGTATGCATAAATAAATAAATCTTTTTTAAAAAAACCTAATAAACATCTGAAATATGTAATTACCCTTTGTCCTTCTTTTATCTATTCTAACAAATCCCTAATCTCTGACCCTTTCAAAAAAGCCTTTTTTTCAACTTTTTGTTTCATACTTTTTTTAATCATTTGTATTCTTTTCCAAAATGCTTTTTCCTGTTTTTGCTTATTGTTTGCTGAGTACCTGCTAAATGTCAGACATTGTGCTAAGTATTGGGAATATAATGGGGCAGGAGGGGGAAATATTTGTATGCATCTTTTAAAATACACAATCTAAATATCATATGCTATTTTACTAGGAGCTTACTCAGATTTAACTTAAGGATGTCTTTCTGGTTTTTAATATATGATACACCTGATATTTAATTCTATTATTTTAATATGCTTGCTCTTAAATATTAAACCTATCTCTTCAAACCCTCCACATCAAAATGTCTTTTATTTATACTACATTTGTCACTTTCCAGTCCCAAGATGTAAACCTTCCTACCCAGATCTAGCTCATTTGAGTAAATTCTCAATTTCAACTATCTAAATATTGATTTTCAAATACTGTTTATAAAATTGCATGGGTATTTTAAAGAAATTTCAAATCCCAGACCTTTGTCTTCGGAATCAAGGTATCTGATGATCAATCATATTTAGGAATAAAGTCAAATGACTAATAAAACAGTGAAACATAAAAATGACTAAGTTGTACACAACTTGCTGAAATGAAAAATATGTGGAATTAAAAATGTGTTTGACATCCCTTCAAAATATGTATTTGAGTCTTTTGAGACGATGTCTACAAAATATGTAACAACTAAATATACTTTAATTTTTTAAAATGAGTGTTTTCTAGACAAAGTACAATATACATTATATTTACTAAAGATGCAAACAATTTCCAAATGAATTTCAAGAGACCCAAGTACTACAAGTACCTTATGGCATGATGAATGATAAAGCCACCTGTGCACTCCATTTGTTCTCTTAAACATATTGAACAAAACGCTTTCTAAAAACCACAAACAGTTAGGGATAGTCAGGTGTGCCTGGTACTATGACCTAATTTGAAAATACCAGGTTTTTTGTTGTTTTTTTTTTTTTTCATTTCGTTTCATTATATATTAACTATAATTTAATAAAATGTTAATTATAGAACAATACAAAATGACAAGCATGGGTAAGCGGATAAAGTTAGTATAATAGAAGCTTCAAAAATTCATACTTTCTGATATATAGTGTAACTCTCCCCCATTCTGCAGAGGAGGGGAGGGGCAAGAGCAAAGCAGGGTAGGAACAATATGGTAGAGGGTTATTGATGCTTTGGTGGTGGGTGCTCCAAGGTAACAACACCTCAAGGCCAGGGCAGGAGGGGTCCTATACTTCCATAACACAAAAAAAATAATGTAAATTAACAATACCTCAATAAAAATTTTACTTAAAAAATATAAGACACTTACTTGAGGTTTGAGATGCAATAAAATTAATAACTTTCTTTTTTTTTTTTTTTAAAGATTTTTTATTTATTTATGCATACAAGCACTGGGGTACAGGCCAGAGGTGTGGGGGGGTGAGAGGATTCACCACAGAGA
>JAGFMF010011395.1:7909931-7994469 GCA_019455555.1 Galemys pyrenaicus | reverse complement strand
CCCCCTGGCCGGCAGCAGGGATCGAACTCGTGCTGCAGTGGTTGCGGTCTGCTCCATAGTGCGTTGCTTAACCCACTGCGCCACCAGGGAGGCCCAAAATTAATAACTTTCTACTGCAAAAAATAAAAATAGCTTACCTTTGTTTGGTGCTTACTAAGTGCCATATAACGTTCTAAAGACCTCTAATCCTCATTACAAACCAATGAAACAGGTACTATTAGCCCTGAATTTGCCAATGAGATACAGGAGAGGGCAAGTACCTTCCTAGTTCCAGAGTTAGTAAACAGGATAGCCAGGTAGGACCCAGAGCTGCGTTCTTAACTGGGTATGTGTTCACATGGGTAGCCTCTGGAATAACTGACAGAGAGGTTGATGGATCCAAATATACCTATCCAAAAAGATACATGCCACCACATAGACAAAAACTCACATGGAGCAAGAGTGATGCAGACATCAACCATCACATTCAGAAATTCAATGAGTAACTTTCTGGGCTCAATTAGACTACAGAGCAACCACTTGTAAGATGGCTGTCCTTTCCAAGCCAGCAAGTATTTTCTAATTTGCTGTTCAACTTATTTCCTCAGTAGAAAATGCCACACTAGCAGAAAGCTTTCTACAGCTGTCCTATCTGTTGAGCTAGCTTTCCTAAGATTGTGGTTGAGGGCCAGACTAGCAGTGACTTCATCCTGGCAGGCTCAGAAAGAAATGATGTAGTAGCTGGGCAGTCAAAGTCTTCATGTAGACAGCTCCTTCTGTACAATCAGGCAAGTCTCCATTGAAAGCAGTGTCCCTAATGCTTTCACTCTCACTTTCTGGTTATAGCTGTAATTTTATATATTCTCCTGATCCTAAGTAAAGGCTAGTCTTATTTAAGTATAGTAAACCAAAAGTCTGTTTAAAAACAGGAAATGTTTTAAAATATATAGGAGGGGCCTCCCTGGTGGCACAGGTGTTAAGTCTCAGCACTAAGAAGCTATCACCAGCTACTGTCTCCTGAGTTCTATCCCTGGCCAGGGAGCTGACCCACATGGCACAGCAGACCTCTCTTCTCTCGCCTGCTACTCCCCTCAACAGTGTGTCTCAATAGATTCATCTTTTCTGCTCCCCTCTCTGCCTCTAGTGAATCCTCTTGCCCTCCTATCCCCCGCACCTCTGACCTACACCCCAGTTCTTGTATGCATAAATAAATAAAACCTTTAAAAAATAAGTAAAATATTTAGGAAGTAAAAATCTAGCAGACTAAGATGTCATTTTATTTATTTTTTTTTAAGATTTATTTTTTTATTCATATAAGAACTGGGGTATAGGCCAGAATCACGGGAGGTAAGAGGATCCATCAGAGACAGAGTGGGGAACAGAACAGGCAGACTGACTATAACACACTGCCGAGGGCAGAAGCGGGTGAGGCAGGAGAGGTCTGCTTCGCCATGTGGGTCCCCTCCCTGGCCAGCAGCAGGGATCGACTCATGCTGCAGTGGTTGCATTTTGCTTCATAGTGGGTTGCTTAACCCACTGTGCCATGAGGGGAGGGCTCTAAGATGTCATTTCTTGCAGCAGGTAGTGTGTTTATAAATAGGAGTTCAGACACCAAACCTTGACAAACACCAAAGTCAGTAATATGAAATATTAGCTTATAAACAAATCTTCAATGTATCTTTAAGTTAAAATTTTCAATATCCTGTAACAAAAGGTGTTACAGCTGCACGATAGAACATGTATACCGATGAAGGTGATACCACTTACCTCTTCTGCTGTCCAGAAGGATGCCTGTGCCTGTTTATACATTTTCCATATATCAGGATACTGGATTGGAAAGATGACAAATCGACGAGAACTCTTTCTTAGGAGTGGCTCTTCATCTTCGTTGGTATCTGAAGATAATCTCTGAAAAATCAAGTAGAAATACCCAATTTGTTGTAGATATCTTTTCTGTATTCATATCTAAACAGACATCTGGGAAGTCAGGGCAAGAGCTTAGGGGTAGGAGCCAGTTTGCCCAAGTTTAATGCTTAAGCAGTAACTGGTTAGCTGAGTGACCACAGCACGTACTTAATTTTTCTGAACCTGGTTTCCTCAACAGTAAAATATCTACTTCACAGATTGTGGTGAAAAGTTCTGTAAACAGCCTGGTACAATATAAGCACTCAAAAAACTATTGTCATTATTGTTACTTTGAGGGTAAGCTCCAACTAGATGCAAAAATGTCAAGTTAGTGGACAAATTCTAAGTTTGTGGACAAAATGTTCCCGTAGTGCCTCTCTCAAAAAATGAGCACTGGCATGAATAGGCCACTATAATAAGTTACTTTTTCATTTTTTTACTGGAAGTAGCTTTCTAAGTTTGGACGTTACATTATGTGAGGGACAAAAGGAGGAGATGAAAGACGGTAGAAAACACCTCCAAATGTATAATAAAGAACTTGTGGTCCCTTCTATTAGCAAAAACAATTAAAATTTCACTTTTAGCTGTATTCAACCTTTTTAAATAGTAATAAAAATAACAGGGGTGTTTTTTTAATCACCCGTGTCCAGGTTGTTGGTTTTCTTTTTTTCCCTCTTGGATGACCTCACATGAAAGTTTTTTTGAACTATTTCTGCCTAACTGAAGCATACCCTGAGAGGGGAAGACTAACAGTTAAAAACAACAACAAAATCAGTGTGGCTGTGTTTATTTTTCAGGAGTTAACCAAGTTTTGTTTTGTTTTTTTCAAAACTAAATAAAAAGGGAAAACTTCAGAACAAGACTATAGTACAGGTTTTTATTCCAAGTGATACAAACTGGTAACTGAAATTTGACTAAACTACAGAATCATTAGACAAATATACATGACTTTAAATATTTGATTTAAAACAAATTTACATTTATTAATGCTATATGGCAAAAGATTTTTGTTCTTGTTGACTTGGCTCACTGACTGGAATCCCCAGTCTTTTTGACATAAACATACCATAACTGGTTTAACATACTTAAGGTAGAGCAACCTGTGTGCAGAAGCCTTATCTCTTTTATGATTCCTCCTAATCTTTTTATATCTGTCTTACTTGCACCTGATTCCACAAAACTTATTTTTTTAACTGATTTTTATTGATATATAACACCTCTGGCACCTGGGAGCCATTGAGTTTTTAAATCAGCCAAGAAACAGCTAGCAGTCTCCATGCCCTGATCTAGGCTGGCCTTTGACAAGATCTTTTCTTCCACCCATCCCCAATGCCACCATGTTCATTTGCTTGCCTTTCATCTCTTCTACTCCTCAGGTGAAAAAGGATATTCAGATGTTGCCATAATCATACACTATATGAAGATATCACTTTTTACCAAATCTGATGAAACAGATAAACACTGGCTGAGGAGCAAGAACTTGGTTTTAAACTTAGCTCAGTTACTGAGTTGTGTAGTTCTGGGCCTGTCATTTAAACTTCTGTGGCCTAAACTTTCTTACATTGAAAACAGGAACTATCAATTAAATTTTGATAGTTAACGTTATGAAAGCTATGGGCTGGATGGAACCCTTTCTCAGGAGATTCCCATCTGCAAATACAAAATCTACAAACTTCAGGAGATCCATAAAACCCCTTCCAAATTCATTTTATAAACCCTGTAAGGCAGTGTTTCTTAAAATACATGTACTAAAATCACCTGAAGTGTTTGTTTAAAATGGTCTCCTGCAGAGTTAAGGCTGCTATAAGGGGAGGATATATACAGGTGGGAAAAGAGGGGAGGAGGGCTCAGTGGCCACCTAGGTAGGGTTAAGGGACTATGGTGGGGTGGTGTGATAACATACATCTGAGGAGGTGTGAAGCTATTTGCCTAAATTATGTACAGTGTTGTAAACCAATGTTACCTCAGTAAAAAAAAAATTAAAAATGTGGTCTCAGACCCATCCCAGGAAATTTTGAGTCACCATGTCTGGTATGTGAGTCCATTAATTTACATTTTTTACAAAGTACTCCCAGTGTTCTGATGCAGGTGACAAATGCTGCCCTAATCTATCTAGAGAAAGTACTTAAAGCATGGTTGCATTTCCAAGTAAAAACAAATCTTTGAACTGGATGATCACTAAAACTTATTCAAGAACTAAAATTCTACCTCTGTCTTTGTGGGACTATATCACTGAGATAATAGATAAAAATTAATTTCTGGGTCTTAAGTTTCAGTGACTCCTGGCTGGTGTCATCAGCACAAGAAGAAAAATCAGAATTGCCCTATTAAGTGGAGGAACTTGGCACTGAAAGTATGTGTTTCGAAACAGGAAATTTGAGGGATATTTACTATTTGTTACTTAATGTTTACATAATCAAAATAAAATAAGATTCCAAATCTGGAATCTACAACTTTCTAAAGAAATGTAGGGCTAAGCAAGAACCCTACAGCGCACATCGGTCCAATCGCGCTGAAATTTCTAAATCAAAGATACCGCACACAGCAAATGGCTCCAGATAAGTACAGAAAGTAATTTTCTAGGTCACGATGGTTGAGAAATAATTGCAAAATAACAAGGCAATTGAAATTATAGAGCAATGATTTGAACAACCCAACAGTTTAATAAATCCGGTTCAGCTGCTGTTATTGTGTACTTGGAATAATCAGAACTCAGAGAGGATGAACACGTTAATTTAGGTTTTACTAAGAACCACAACTTCCTTAGAAATTTGCATAAAACATTCTACTTAATTCTCTGTGGGAAAAAAAAAAGCATCACTTTCACGGTAGAAAACGAAGCAAGTGAGATCCCAAAGCCTCGGTTAAGTAGCCCGGTCTGAACACAACTGGCCTCCTGTCCGGTTTTCGGTGTCAGGAGGATTCCAGTCGCCCGTCTACCTATTGTCTCCATCCCAAGCACCAGCGTGGGTTTCCACACGCGTCCTCCAACCCCTTGTCACCATTCCCGAGACAGGACGCGTTTCTCCGGCGAAGTACCAATCCTCGCTTCGGGTCTGTTTTCCCACCAGGATTCCGACAGGGAAGAACCGGAACCGTGTAACGGTCGCCGGGGCCAGAAGCCTCCAGCTGTGCCCCCGGCCTGCCTCGGAGCAGAGCAGAGGAGCAGCAACCCGTCCCCGGGGACCGCCTCCCCCGCGCTTGCAACTGAGAAACCCCGCTCGGGCGAGGGCTCGCGGTCGGGCCTGCACCGGGTTTCTGACCGCGGTGGGTACATACAGGTCCCCGCTGCAACCTGCAACCTAGAGGCCAGGCTTGACAGTGCGGCGGGAGAGGAAGAGCAGCAACGTTTACCTCAACCAGCTCAGGCCTGGCCGCTTCCGGCCGTTCCGGGTCGCCCATCGCGCAGACTCCGCCAGCGCTGTGGCAGCTGTGGGAACCCGGCGCTGCAGGCCACCGCTAACTAGGACCAGACCCAGGTGGCCCGAGGGTCTAGTGGGTACGCCCCACCCCCGGTTTAGAGACCCGCCCCACCCAGGTCCACTGAGCCAGCTACGCTACTCGATGGCCTATTGGGGAACTCCCCCGGCGCTCCCCGGCCCCACCTCCCCTGCCCCTAGGCCCCGCCTCATCCGTCGGCCCCGCCCCATTCCGCTCCACGCACGCCGCACCCACCTGCTCATCCCTCCCTCCGTCAGCCCCGCCTACTCGGCCGGCCCCGCCCCGCTGCGCCAGCCCCGCCCCCTCGGGCCCGCGGGGACTGGTTCGGAGCCCGCCAGGTCTCCACCGCCCGGAGGCCCGGGACGCTACCTCCCCGGTGCCGGAGGTCTCCTGACGAGCCAGACCGCCTCTCCAAGTCGGGGTTCCCCAACTAGCTCTCGCCGCCCCTGGAACAGGTAGGTCGCTCCGACTCGGGCAGTCCAGAGAGGCCGTCAGTGGCGGTGGGACCCCGCGCGGGTGAGGTGCGGACGGCGCGCGTCGTGTGGGGAGTGCTGAGGGGAAGACGCCGGTGGTGAAGCTGGCTGCCCCGGTGCGAGGTGAACGCGGAGAAAGGCTGCCGAAGGGAAGTGACTGAAGTAAAGCGGTGTGCCCTGGGGCGGCTGGGGCTGGAGAGAGAGGAGGAGAGGGGGTGACTACGTTCAGGAGTATACTGGGACAGCGCCGCGAAATTGTTCCCACAAGTAAGCCCTTAGTGATATTTTTTGAACTCTAACCACATGCCAGCGCTGGACCTTACGTGAGTTAAGTCAGCTAATCTTCAGCGCATCATTGTGGGGTAAATACGGCGGTGTCCCGCGCATAGTAGATGGAGAAACTCAGTCTGAGGATAAACAACTACGATTACCCAGCTAAAAAGGAGTAGACGCCACGAGTTCCTTTACAACGCCAAAATTTATAGTGGAGCAGGGGAATATTCTGTGTAGGCAGCAGGCAGTGACTACTGATGATTGTAATCATTTGTTTGAATTGCTAATACCCATCTCTCAAGGGAAACTAAAAATAACTGCAACAGAAAAAAAAAAGTTTGCTGTAACAAATAAAAATAAGGTGACAGAGATTTGTTTAAGTAGCTTGAAGCTGAAGCATTGGGGGAAGCTGCCTTGCCTTAAACAACACGCACCTGTTTTGTTGACAGCTGTGTGGTATGTGGTAAATAGGTCTGAAAAGTAAGCTTGAAAGGTAATTGAACGCTCTTTTAAAACCTGCCCTAGTGAGAGTTATTCTTTCTCAAGCAACAGTTAGGGCCCCAAGTACTGAGTGATTTTTCTTTTCATTTTACATGTATTAACTTTAACAGGTAAATAAATTCTATGAAGAAACTGAGTTTTTAAAAAGATAATTTATCACAGACCACATGGCAAACTAAGAACAAGAATTCTTATGTCTTAGTCATCAAGCAATGTGTATACTACCTGTTAGTCGTCAGACCTTTGTATTGAAGATACAAAAAGTAGTTTATTTAAAAAGCTAATTTTTTAATAATCATGATGAGTATGAATTGTAGTCCCCCACTTATTAGCTGTGCCATCTCATACAAATTATTTAACCTGAGTCTCAGCTTCCTTATCCGTAGTATAATAGTAATTCCTTCCTGATAAGACTATGATGTGAATTTAATAAAATATGACTTGTACTTATTGGATTGGGAGAGTACTTTGATGTAATGGAAACTTCTAAGTATACTAGTCAAGGATATCCTAGAGGTCATGTAACAGATGGGCAGATGAAATTGAGTTGAAGTCATGTGGCTTATTCAATTAATTTAAATATACATCAAGGGAAAAGAAAAGGGGTAGCTAACTTGGTTAAGATAGGGCATGGTAAGAGGAATAAGTAGAAATACCTTATCCAAATCCCAATGTTACTCAATGTTCATAGCCTATTTTAGCTACATCAGCCTTCCTAGTTAGTGGTATGATTACAAGGACCAGAGTTGAGGATGAGCAAGGGGTCTCAGCACATAGTAGGTGGAGCCAACACACGCATGCTGTTTTGGAGAGATGCTGGTAGGGCTGGTTGCAGCTGTAATTTGCCATCAATTATTCTGCTGACTGAGTTTTATCTGTGTTTCTTGGGACATGTCAAAAGGATGTCACTGGTTAGTAGCTGATTTATGGGTAAGTAGTTGTCAGTCTGAAAGTGACATGATCCTTACCTTGTGAATATTTCAGATTTACTTGGTCCTCCCAGCTCTGTTTGTGAAACCCATTTCATTATTTTTATATATGTTAAACTAAGATGTTCAATTTATTGTCTTTAAGCGATCACAGGTTAATCACTTATTTACTATTTATACTTACCACATTTTATGTATCTCTTTATGTCTTACAAGTTACTTGCTCCCATACTTAGTTTTCTTCAATTTCTGTGGCAGAATTTAATATTTTTAAATAATATGGCAAAAACACATTACAGTACTTACAACAGTACCTGGTACATAATAGGCAGTTGGTTGTTTCCCTCAATATGTTTAAAATTAATAGAGAGCAAATGCAAAAATAAACATGTATCTGAAAGATCTCTGGGAGTAAGATCTACATCTTCATATAGCCACTGTGGCATATTTCCCCAAAATATCCACAATATTTCAAGTCCCATGTACCATTCCAGAATCTTGATTGTCCTTCCAAAAGATAGGGTCTAACTCCCCTTCTGCTATAGTCTGAATGCTTGCATCTCCCGAAATCCCCATGTTGAAAATCTGATACCCAGTGCGATAGAGTCAGGTAGGGCCTTTGGGTAGTGATTCAGTCATGAGTGGAGGCTTCATTCATGCCCTTAGAAAAGAGATTCCAGAGAGCTCCCTCACTCTGCCATGCAAAGATGCAGTTATGTTTGAACTCAAAGAAGGACCCTCATTCTATCAGGCTGGCACCTAATCTGATTTCCAACTTCCAGGACTATGAGAAAAAAATGGTGGTATATAAGTTAACCAACCAGAATGGACTAAGATAGTTCCTCTCTCTCTCTCTCGTTTTCCTACCATTGATGAAAGAACTGGATAGTGATAAAAGCTATCCTATATTTGGCTTTTTACTGACTTTATAGCCAATGGTTTGGCCATGGGATCATGAAGGAAAACAATGTGTCTACAAAAAGGGATGACCACATAGGAGATAGAACTGTGGATGTTTGAGGGGTTGCCGTTACAATAGGACATGTTGATGTCCATCAGACTCTTGTAGGTCTAGAAGGTGACTGGAATGGACAAGCATGTGCTTGCTTGAGATGGCCACCTGGATCCTCGAATGAATGGATATGAGAGCACTCGGCAAGGCAGAGATGGGCTAAATCTAGATATAATTCTCTTGCACACTCTAGACATGGGATGCCAATACCTGTTGTTTGCCAACGAGAAAGATACAGACTAAAGATGACTATATGGTAGATTCTCTGATGAGAAGGCTTTGTCCATAGCTGGCAAGACAGACTGATGCTAGTAGCCCTGGGAGTCTACCAATGGGTTAATAAAACTGATTCCTGGACTAGACTTTGCTTACCCTGTGGTAGATGTAATGCTCAGTATTCTGAAAATTTAAGCAGAAGATATTGCATCAACTTAGATGTCCAATGGCCACTTCAGGCCAAGGAACAAACACACTTTACAGCCTGTTATGTCCAACAGTGAGCAGAGAGATAACCTCCTCAGTTAACTTTGTCACAGTCAACATAAGTAGGAGTAGGACTAAAAATTATTGTCCCCATTAGGCTATTTGTTTTTTTCCTATTGGATCTGGAGACAGAGGAAATGAGGAGGGTGCTATTTTCTTCTCCAGATCACTTCAACTTTTTCTTCTTAAGGTAATAGTCTTAGGACCTGGGCTGCTAAACTACTAGGGCAGGAAGTAGGGATGATTCCTAAGCAAGATGTTTTTAACTTTTATATCACCATTACTAGGGAAATGATGAAGCAAAAGTGCCATCCTATCTGCCAGATTAGGGCTAACAGAGAATTGGGACAGTATTGTATGATGGTAAACAAAGCCCATTATCTGAATATTAATGGATTGAAGATAAGCACAGTGGCCAAACCTGTAATTTTCAAAGGTGGAAAATGTGGGCACCTCAAAATGGCTACTATTTAGTAGTAATGGGTAAAGGGATGAATAAATGAGTGATGTAATGAGGGAAATCAAATATTACATTAACACTTTCAAAAAGGCTCAGAGCAAGATGTCTTTTGTCTCAATAAAATGAGAAGTGAAACCTCTTCAGACTAACTATTATCAAGATACTAGTATCTATGTTTATGATTTTTTTTCCTATGGGAGAACTTATGTTCATAAACCAGGAAGGAGATGGACAGTGATACTGTGATAATAAACATTTGATCTGTCCCAATTTCTGACTTTAAGAGTTCTTAAAACCCTTGTAGCAGCATCTTTGATTATGTTAATGATTTTTACACAACTAAGGGGGCTGGTTAGCAAGTGACACTGTGATTGTAAGACTAAAACACCCAGTCCCACCCACCTATCTCACCCCTACCTCTCACTTCCAAGGAGGGCAGAAAGCCTAGACGTTGAACCAATCACAAACGGGTCAATGACTTAACCAAATTCATCTATGTAATGGAACCTCCATAAAACACAGAACAGGATTCAGAGCGCTCCTGGGTTGAACACAAGGATATGGTGGTGGTGGCACACTCAGAAGGGGCTTGGAAAGTTCTGTGCCTTGTCCCATACGTTGTCCTATGCTACCTTTTACCTGGCTCTTTCTTAGTTACATCTTCTGTAATATACCAGTGATCCAATAAGCAAAATGACTCGGGTTCTGTGAGCCCTTTTTATACAATCTGTAATTTATACAATGTCAGAAATACAGGTAAAAACCTAGACCTGGCTTTGGCATCTGAGAGGAGTCTTGTGAAACCCCACCTTTTACAAAGTGCTATCTGAAAGTATTTAAGTAGTGTCAAAGTTAAGTTGTGGACACTGAGCTGGTTTTGGAACATGGCTTGGTGGTGTAGGAAAGGCCCACTCCCACATTGCAATAAGGTGATCACAGCTTTAATGGCCAAACCACTTGCTTATTATCATTCCCTTGCACAAGAGGACAGTCTGGCATTTAAGCAGCTTTAGAACATCTGGAGACTTATTCATTAGCTGTGTAACCACGTGCAAGTCATTTAACCTATAGTCCCTAAATCATACAATAATATACTTGACAAAACACCTAAAATAAAAACAATATTGCAGTCGTAGCAACCAACAGCTTTTTAAGAAAGGTAACATACTTTGCTTATATTTAATCCAAGGTATCCTGACTTGAATAAACAAGTCATATTTTAAGTACATCTGTAATCAAATGTTTAGAGCCTTTATCTTTACCTACCTATATACATAAACAAACACTGCAAATATTTGCAGTCAGTCACTACCCAAGCACAGTCTCTTGAACATATCTCCAGCCAGCCTCTCATAAGAGTTTTATAACCTAATCTGGTTATAAAAGTAAGGCTTGTCTGCACCAACAGGGGATTTATATTTGTGAATAAGAAGCTATGTTGTTTGGACAGTGTTTCAAAAGTACCTGGGATGTGCTGTTTATGAATCAAGATGGATTTCTGAATCAGGATATGATTGAGGATGGGCAAAGATTAAGAATCTGCATTAACAAGCTCCATGAAAAGTTTTATACATGAAGACCATAAGAGCTATTGCTAAGTACTTTAAACACACACACACAAAAATTGTATCTTGAGGAGTGAAATATTTAGACAAATAGTGAAAACATACCTGTCATGTCTATTGCAGTAAGTGATTATACTGGACAGTCAATATTCAGATGATTTAGGGGAAGGAAAAAAAAGAGTAAAAGTAGCAAAACTTTGAAAACCCTGGGTAAAGTTCATTCTTGGTCTTCTCTTCCTAAATTTTTCAGTTCCACTAGATTTAATCACTGAACAAGACCAAAAGAGAACTTTATTTTACATGACTTTATTTTACATTTAGAACCATTTTATGCTTTACTTAAAAAAAATTCACTTTGCTTTTAATATTCCTAAAAGCATTTTAACCAAAATCTTGATTTAGGAAGACTTAAGACATTGTGCATTATTTTAAATATTTTCATTCTTTCAGTAACTATTAAAAATAAGTTCACAATTAGGGTTTCAAATGTCCTAATCATATCTAGTTTGTTCTCATTTAATATTTTATCAATCCCATCATGTGCATACAGAAATTAAGGTGATATATAACTTTTATCTTTTTCAGATACATTGATGATAATCAGCTCTTAATCTAATTACTATTTCACTTATTCAGAAATAGCATTTAGACATAAAAATGTCTTGCTTTGTAAAATAACCTTTGGTTAAATTACACAAATCTAATACAGCATGTTGTGTTAAGTTTTAAGTAATACAATGAGTTTCACTACTGTTATTTTAGTTTTTAATAATTACTGTTGTCAGCAGGGCTGAGAAGATCACATGGTTCAGTCTTTTGAAGTTATGTAATAAAAGTATAGTGCCTTTGAACATGTAAAACATCCTGAAGGCCAGGAGTCCTATAAAGGAACTGAAAGGCAGGAGAGAATCTAGAGACTCTCTTCTCTTTTTCAAATATGTAAAGCGATGAGTTAAGTCACTTTACGGAAGACTTAGTGAAGACGAGTGTTCCTTATTATGTCACTGAAAAAAGCTAAAACCACAAGAATTTAGATATACTGGTCCTAGGCTACATAATTAATATGGGTCATCAAAACTGAATCTGCCGCTCAGTTATTAGGAGTTAACGTGCTGTGCCAAGTAAGGCTCACGCTTTACTTCCCCCACATTTAAAAAGAAAAGGGCCTGGCCAGTGCCATTCAGGATTCTCTGCTAACTGTAAAATGTGGACTGATTTTCTCTTGTTTCTTAGTCCATGTGTATATAAACTTTCAGTTCTTTAAATCAAAAATTTTTATGCACATAACTGTGTTGGTGTATTGCCCTTAGTTTAAAATGTACAACTATATAAATAAAAACTATTGTTTCTTCAATATTACTTGACATTCTTCTGTAATTTCTTTATTTAAAAAAGTAAATGTAACAAGGTACTTAAAAAAGGCTAGATACAAAAGTAGTTAAGCTGCTCACGAACATTTAAAATTTTCCAAAATGTATCTTCAGTAATCATGATCTTATAAAACATTTTACAGTTATCAGAAAGTGCCCAGGCTGAGTTTACATAACTGAAATACCTTAATACAAATGTCTAGTTAGAACTGAAGTGCAGTAACCTCCTGTCTGACTGCTCGTTGAAATAGGGATACAAAAGAAAAAAAAAAAAAGTTGATTGTGATAAAGTATTGTGCATTGGCCCCATCATATGTACAAAAAAGTGCCCTCCATCAAATGAACAAATTACATGCAAAATATTAGTGATATCATTTAATATCCTAGAGCTCAATGCAGCCAAAATAAACCGTAGTAAAAGTGGTTTTTTCTAGGTAAAAGTGATTTTTGTCTTTAAGATCTGAATGTCAAGAACTTTTTACAAGTTCCATATACATGATACACAAATTGCAGCCAACCACAAATTAAACACCATAAAAAAGTTAAAATGAAACACAGAACATACTTAATTTTTTATTTTGAAATTCCCTATTCCCTCTATACAAGAACCTTTGCTGAAACACTTTCCACAAAGGCAGCAGTGAATATTCAGAACATTTTACATATTTTCCCCTCAGCAAAAAGAAATCACAGTGAAATTATGTTGTTCTGCTGTCATCTTTGGCTGGGGTTAGACCCAGAAGTTGTTAACTAGCAAACCATTAATGTTGCTAGTGCTCCTCAGGCCTTTAAGCTACAAACTCAGCAAGGAATGTTTGCATTTAATCTCTTTAAGGTACCACCAGGGGGTGTGACAGCATTAACTTCCATAAACTTTTATAGACAAATGGAAAAAATCTACAAAATTAGCTAGTAATATTACACAGCAATACACACTTTTTTATACTCTACACAAAACCAAAATTCTTGGTCTTAATGGCGAGTAGCAATTTCTGCTTGAGAATCTGTTTAGAGGAATAGAGTGGGACGTAAAGTCGAGAAATGCAAGTATTTGCGGTAGGAAGATGTTGATCATCTGGTGGTCTTATTGTGATTGAGGGCATAGGCTGAAATCCTTCTTCACTGGCTGGTAATGATGGGCTTGATGTCCAAAAGTAAACCTAATAAACAGGAACATAATAATTATAGTTTTGACATTTAACAGATTAACATTCAACCCTTAATTCCAGCAATATATACAGAGCCCTACTCTTACGTTAAAATATACAAAGGTTTATTATTTTGAACTGCACTTCAAATTTACTTTTTATACTGAAAAGGAGAGATTCCACTGCAGAAGACAAAGTGTCTATGTTTCAGGGGTAATTTCTCATCTGTAAAATGATGCTACTGAACCCAATGTTTTCTAAGGGCCTTTCCAGTGAATAAATTCCACAGATTAGCTCTTCATGGAAATAAAGCACCAAAACAAAGTTCAAAATTCATGCAGATCATTGAAGAAGTTATTTTGAATCTATTTACTGATCAGTGTATTCGATGCTACAGTAAGAGACAAGCACTGGGGATGTCAAAACCCATGTACTAAGACACCAAGTTTAGTGCACTACTATTGATACGCTACACAAAATAGACAAGTGTGTTAGCATCTCCTTTTTACTTGAATATGCTTTCCTAGAATATTTTTTAAATTTATATATATATACACATATATATATCTTACATCACTTTTCATTTTGTACAATGTATGCTTTCTCCTCTCAGGCGTAGTCCCCGTAAAATTCCCACCAAGTACACCATCACCAGTCCCTTGTGTTCCTCCTCCCCTGTCTTGATCTCTCTCCTTCCCTCTCCTCTGCAGAATGCCTGATTTATAGTTATGTTATTTTTGTTTATTTATGATTTTCTCCTGATTTCTTATTTTGTTCCCCTATGTTCCTCCTGTAAGTAAAACCATCTGATATTTTTCTTTTTCCTTCTGGCTTCTTTACCTGAACATACTCCTTCCAGCTCTATCCATGGTGCTGCGAATGGCATGACTTTATCTTTTTTGATTGCTGAGTAGTATCTGGAATACTTTTTTGTCACTGTTGTTACTAATACTTACCATTCCTCATGGACCCTTACCTGTGTATATGTACATACACCACGCTCCTCAGTGATAGTAAGAGATGCCTGTTTCCTAAGGGATAGCTCTCTAAATCTGATGTACTTACAGTGCGTAACAAATATATCCAATATTCCAGAATGATTCAAAAACCTAAGGAAACCCTTTTGCTATTTCCTGAAATCTCACCTGAAATTCTATAGGAGGCAGAGTAGAAACTCTGCCAAGTGTCAGGAGCTACAAAATCTTAAACTATGAAAGGACTAGAAGATACTCTATCTAGGAAAAGCTGGTTCAGTCCCCTTATATTTTACAAATAAGAAACAAGTTTAATATAAAGTATGAATGATGCTAAAGGACTTTTCAGAATCTTTATTGGTGACTGTGACTATCCAAAAGGGAAATAAACTATGTCATCTTACCCAGAATCCTAGAAACATGATAATTAGAATACTAAAAAATTCAAGAGGAGAAGAGTTTGTTATTGTCCTTCAATTCTTCCCTCACACAGGATAAAACCAATACAATATATGAAGGATGACTTCATTAAAGGAGGAGTAGGGAATGGTGGAAGGAGGACGAGAAAATACCTTGTTAAAACTCTATTTTAAAAAAACAAGCAAACTATTAAGGCTTAAGCAATGTTAGCAATGAAGTTCAAGTTTAAGCTGTTAATGGGGGAATTTTAAGATCCTTTCAGAGGAAGATTTAATTTGACTGACTGAACAGAGGATGTATTGGTTTGAAAATAGCAGAAAATTGAAACTAGTGAATAGACAAAAATAGATATACTTAAAACTCATAGCAAACAGCTAATCATTTCTACTTCTGTTTTTGAGGCTCTTCTCTACCTGACGTGGGAGCCCCATCTTAGGGAAAAAGGTGTTCTGAATCCAAAGACTGACAACAGGTGACAGAACCTTAATGAAATATGTAGCTGCTTCCGACACCAATAGGGACAGCTATGGTGCTACACTGGTATGGCCCTTAGGGTCTCTAAATTCAGGACAGTCAAAATATAGGCAATCTCCTTAGGGAACAACCTGAGTGAAAATTATTAACATGGCTTAAAGCCAAAAACAGAACCAGGTGTCAGACAGGACCATCTCACTTTCTCAACAACTTGTTCCATACATAGATGGTTAAGAAGTACTGAAGTAGAACTCCCTCCCCACAAAAAAAGTCATAGCCTGAGTTGAAAGTAAATGAGAAACTAAGTCTTGTGCTTTTCCCACTACACAAGCAACCATTTATTCTCTCTCAAACTGGAAAATATATATAGGAAGCGGATCATTTGTTTTGCATTCTAGGAGTAATCTGGTGTAGGTAACTGACAACCAAGGCTGGTTCCATGCAGGGAGTATCTCAGGGAACTATAAAGAATATGAGCAGAGAAAAGTGCTGGGGTTTTCTGGGTAACAAATGTCTCTCATACTTCTCCAAGAAAATCTATTGCAGATTGTCTCTCAAAATTAAGGGACAGGATGATTTGGTTACAGAGCTACTTGAACGTAGATTCCACTAACATGGTAAATGTTTCACTATAATCAAAGTTTTTATTATCTAACTTATGATTTTAAATTAGTAACAGTAAGATTAAAATAATACCCATGTGACACAATTAAGCTTACTCTATTCCTAGTATAAAGATAGCAAACATGATTCAGAAATTTTCCAAAGTCTTGCCACTAGTCAAAAGGGTTAGGGATGTATAAAATGAGCAGCCAGGATATGCAAGCACTACAGGGAAAAGAAACATGCCTTGACAAATTGATACAAATTTCACTGTGGTTACAGCTTTATCAATACTTCAGATTTGTTCTAGAATAAATAAAAAACAACTGCCTTCATTTCTTACCTTTAGCCACAATTTCAGTGACCCTTAAAAACTTAAAAGGCTATCATATATAGTATTTGAAAGTGTTTTATTTTCTTCTACAAATTTTGTGAAGCTCTTAACTTACAAGATCCTGGCGTTCTGTCATGCTCATCTTCTCTACTATTGACCAAAACCAACGCTTGAACTGCAAGAGCTTTTCAGCATTTTCTCCTATGAATAAAGAATAAAATTCAGTATACTGTAGCAGTTATTTTTTTTAAGAGTATGACATTATAAAGATATAAAATTAAAATATTATTTAGGATGGGGGCCCTATTTCCTAGTACAGAAAATAAGGACCATGTGCATAACATAAAACCTCTTCAGTTAGTCAACTGTGACTAAAGGTGAACAAGAAAAATGAACCAACAGTCTGACAATCTTGATTATTCTCATAATCTTAAATCATGTTTCTTAAATTTTATTGCATTTAAATGTCACCAAGGAACCTTTTTAAGATGCAGATTCTCATTTACCAGGCTTAGGGGAGGGGGGAGGTTAGGAAAAGACTACTCTAAAATGCTTCCAAGTGCCGATGCTGTTGATCTTAGGACCTTTAGGTAAGTATTATTCTAGTAGGATTACTACCTCTTTTCTCTCTATTCTTTCTAGACTCCCTCTGTGTTTATGTGCAGTTACGTCTTTGTGTATTCTGGATTCAGCTCTACCAATCAAGTATTGACACAAATTTATTAGCGAATTTAAAAGACATCAATCAGGAAAGACCAATAGGTGTTACATGGGTTATTAGTTCTTAATGAACAACTGAGAATATTTTTTTTATATAGTTGGCCACCACAAAGAATTTTTACTTGTGTTCATACTAAACCATGTATTCTTTAAAAGTCAGAAAAATTAAGCAATAAGAATTAAGAATAACCTAAAGCTAAGTCATCATATCTTAATCATCTTTAAAAATGTAAAAAAAAAAAAAAAATTAACACAGTATTTCCTAAGAATCAGAAACTGCCTAACCAAACTACAGTTTATTCCTTAAATCTTTAAACTTTTCCATACCTGATTCATCATTGAAGGAGGTAAAACTGATCAGCATTTGCACATTAACTTCACCACAACCATTTACCAAAAGCCTAAAATCTTCTGCCGTTAAGTCTTCTAGTGAATTTTTTGGAAGCACATCCAGTAAGCCTTTCCTCATTGCCTAGAAAATTTCAAAAATTACCCTTTCATTACAACTAGTGCTTTATTTTTCATGTGTTTATCCTTGTTAAAGTACAATATTTAATTATAACCCCTCTAAGAATATTAGTTCTTTAAACCATAAAGAAAAATATTAAGTTCATATTTTGAATTTTTTTAACAGATCTTTTGGGGAGAGGGGCAGTTTACTGCAAATATAGGCTCAAAAATCCAGTAGTATTATATACCAGTAGTTAACTGTAATAATACATTGAATTAAGTCATTAAAAAAATCATTAAAATAAATTTGAATAATTTCAATTTGTCGAAAGTGCTATCCTGTCAACATCCTGGGACAGTATGACAGAAACAACCATCCTGAATACAAACCCAGAATCTAGAAGCTTTCTAAGAAATCACTACGTGTCAAAAATGTTTCAAAATACTTCCAATTCTAACCTCATTTTGCAGAGAAGAAAACCAAGTTACGAAGAACCTTAAGTAATCTGCCGATGCCATACAGTTAAAGGATGCTGCAGATGTTACTGGAATATTGGCAGTGTGACTCCAGACCCTGCACAACTATTCCCAGCACAGGGGCCAGAAACACTTGACACTATAAAATTCTAAATCTACATAAACAAGTATTTTACCTAAAAAGATGAAAACAGAGAGTAAAGGGGAAGGAGCTGTCATAACAGGCTTGATGTTGTACTTTAGAAGGGTCTGACTGAGGGGATAGCCCTTGGCTAGCTTCTGGGAACTTCATTTACAGACTGTTCCCTACATTACTAACTGGTAAGACTGTTTTGAATACCTGGGGCAATGAGCCCTGCCTGCACCAGCTTGCCTACATTCTTTCTGTGAGCGATGTTAAATATGATGATCATGCACTTTCCTCTCAGAGCCTGAATTTCAGTAATCGTGGCTGGTTGTGCAGGTAGAAAATGCTTATGGGAATGGCCACAATTTTTGAGGTCTGACACTAGGCAGGCTTTTCTAAGCATACGGACTGCACATGTGTTGATGTGATTCAAAGTTGGAGAAAGAAGTATGTTCTTTGTAACAACCCATATCCGCAAAAAGAGAAGAACTTTGAAGCCTGCACCTGTATTTCTCAAGACTGTCGGATGTCCTTTTACCCCTTGCCGATTCATTCCGCAGTAACAGGCCATAACTGCATTAAGTCCTAGGACTCTGTCTAGTGGGTCACAAAAACTATGGGTAGTCAGAGGACTACAAAGCAGTATAATTTCAAGCTTACCAAATCTTTCTGGCAAATTATATGGTTTTCCCAAGTACATTTAGTATTTACCAAAAAGTTGGTAAATACTTGTTCTGGATTCAGTCGCTAAAACTGTAAATAATAAATTCATTATGGTTTAAAGATTTTGACTTTTTATAGGTAAACTGAATATAGTGTAAGTCAGTTTACCACACAGGAAGACAGACTAATCTCATCAGAGCAAGCAACACTTTCTATAAAACACTTACGTGTAATGGCTGTTCTGCAACCACCAACATTCTGTGTTCTGCATATTTCCGAACATACTCATACACATTCTGAGGTGTGACTGGTATATTTACACCATTAGGAATAAGTTCAACCTGTGAAAAATTTAGTGGTGCAATTTTGTCAAAGCAGTAATAGTTCATAAAATACCTAAAATGCTAAATTCTAAAGACTATTTTGTATTTGACAAACATGTAGGAGAAACAAATATTTTAGACCTAGTAAGCATACTAGCGATCAGTCCCTATCTCTCTTCTCTACGCCTGTCCCTCTCCTACTATGCCTGTCTTGATTCTAACCTATCGAAATTTTTCTATATATAACAAACACAAAAGACTACCTAAATTCTCTTGTCAGAAGCAGAAAATTACATTATTTCTTTACCTGTCCTCCACCCTCCTCTTTACACAGATCAATGGCAAATGCCAAATCCATTGCTGAGAAAACAGCATCAGCATCTGAACTCTGAGAAGCGAGGATGAGTTGCCGCAAACTCTCATACATTACAGGGTCAAAAAATGCAAAATCATGCCAGTTGACCTATGAAGTAATAATATGAGACTCAGTTATGAAAGAAATATCTTTACTGAATTCATTAGCAAATTAAAATCTATAATGAACTTTATGTAATTTGAAGATATACTGATGAATTATAATCTTCCACTAAATATGCAATAACTGAGTTAAAGAGATAACATTTAATAAATCATTGGCTCTGATAACATTTAATTTTTAAAAAGATTTATTCTTATTTATGCAGCTAAGAACTGAGGTTTAGGACAGAGATGCTGGGAGGTGAGAGGATTCACCAGAGACAGAGTGAGGTACAGAACAGATGGGTTTGCTGAAAAACACTGCTGAGGGGAGCAGCAATCAAGACAGGTGAGGTCTGCTGCACCATACATGGATTAGCAACCAGGTGGGGATCAAACTCAGGTCATGGCGGTGACAACTCGGAGACTCCCCTGTGCTAGTAGGGAGACCCAATAACATTTACTTCATGAAGTATAAAAAGTATAGTGGTTTAAAGTTTATTTTCTTTCAAAGCAATGATATGTAAAACCCAGCACTAATTATTAATGATTATGTGAAACTAAATTTACATCTATTTAGCCTTGACAATAATCATAAATGATAGGTTTAATTCTAGATAAGAAATCTGGCGCTCAGAGGAATTCAGTAACTTGCTGAAATTCATATCACTAGGTTATACTTGAGTCTATTTGATTCCATGACTTTCCCCTATAAACCTTGTTAAAAGATACAGCACATCAACATCATTATGTTACTGAGCTTTAAGTCTGGTTTTCCTTGCACAACATGTGTGTTCTTAGTTGGAATAAGAAATTCAGTAGTCAGAGTAAAAATATTTTATCATAAATGGTATCTTGTATTAGTAGAAAGCAATATTCATCAATGAGTCTCATTAAAGAAAATTATTAGATTACAGCTGTAATCATGCTAATTCATAGAATATTTCTTCAGTTAATTTTTTTTATAATACCTTTAGGAATACTGGGTAGTTGTGTTTTAAATCAAAAGGTGCATCAATAGTATTACACATTAATATTGGTTTTTCCTGTCCCTCCAAACATAAAGGAAAGTGTAGCTATCGAACTACTAAAACACTAAGAAAATAAACTATCACTCAGATATAAATATCAAGCAATTAAGCATGCCTATTTTCTTATGTTCTTTTGTACTCCACTCTTTATGCGTATCTTTACATGTATTTTTAAAATTGGGAATGCGCTTTTAAATACAATACTCTGCCTCCACTACCACCTACTAGAATTAATAATGGATAAAATCTACTATGTACTAGGCACCATGCTATTTCCTTGACCATTTGTAAACAGTCAAATATAACATAGGTGTTGGGATTTGTATGGAACAGGAACCAGGTCTGTTCCGTTTCTTCCAAACCCACCTATGTCACACACTATGTTATCTCTTCTGTATGTTGCAACTTTTCCTCTGTCACTGAGTTTATGAATGTTTTATATTTATAAAAGACAAATTTTCCAATTATAAAAGCAGTTTCATTAAAATCACTTACTTTTCTACCAAGCAATACTTTTATGACATGTCTATTCAATGTGATAGGGCATAGTTCATTCTGTAACAGACATAGTCCAAGAATCCTAAAAATAAAAATAAAGAAACCTTAAATAATTCTAGACATAAAATATTTTGAGAAATCTACAGTCTTGCTTCTAATCAGTATGAAGTACAGCATATACACAGTTTAGAAACTAATATATTTTTACTAAGTTTTGAATTATAAAGTTACTTTACCTGCCAATGTTTCTGAAACAATTCAACCTTGCTTCTGTGTTTTTGCCAGGCCTTGGAGTATAAAATCCTCTTTTTCCAGGTTGGTAAAACAAAGGGGCATTGTCATCACCATCATCCGTGTCATCTAAATCCATATCTACTACACTTCGACTAGAGCCATGACGCTTTCGGTTTTCCTAACAACAAAGTATCAGAGATCAGTCGACAAAATTGATTTTTTAAGATTTTATTTATTTATGGATACAAGATCTGGGGTACAGGCCAGAGATAGGGTGGTGAGAGGATTCACCAGAGACAAGAGCGGGGAGCAGAACAGACAGATTGACTGAAATACACTGCTGAGGGGAGCAGCGGGCAAGACAGGAGAGGTCTGCTGTGCCATATGGGTCCCCTCCCTGGCTAGGGATAGAACTCCCACTGCAGTGGCTGCGGAAGCTCCACAGTGTGGCACTCAACCCTTTGCACCACCAGGGAGGCCCCAAAATTGATTTTTAAAACAAAACATGAACTGGTTCTATAAGAATCACTCAAAGTAAAGTCAGGTAGGTAGAACAACATTCATATTTAAATGTATGGAAATTTCAAATAAACTTTAATTCATCCTTTCAGAATTGTGATATATAAAGCTTGTGCATGTTAAGGTTTTAACTTCCCCATCCGTTTAAATAATCACTTATAAAGAACCTGTGGTAATTTTTTACCTTAATTCCACAGACATTTTTACCTTAATTCCACAGACATTTTCACTAGATACAGAATTCTGGATTGACAAGTCTTAAAGTATTTTAAAGATGATGTCCCACTATCTTTTGGCTGCCAGAGTTTCTGATGAGAAATCTGTTTTTCAAATCATTGTGTATATATGAACGATAAAATGCTTGTTTTCATTTCTTCCTTGTATAGCAGTTTGATTGTAATGTGTCTTAACATAGGTTTCTTCCAGTTTATCCTACTGGGATTCACTAACCCTTCACTGTGTAAATTCACATCTGGTACTGATTTTAACAAGTTTTCAGCTATCCTTTAAATATTTTTCTGTAGCAATCTTTCCACTTCTGAGTACTCCAATGACATGAATTTTTGATCCTCTAATATGGTCCCATAGGTTCCAGAAACTGCTTTTGTTTGAAATCTTCTCTTTGTCCTTCAGAATAATCTCTATCTTTTTATTGATGTACACTTCCCACTATCTTGCCATTAACTGATTTTTTTTCTTTAAGACATTGTAATTTTTACTTGGTTCCTTTTACAAGTTTTCCCTCTCTACTGAGAACATCTACCTTTCCATTCATTAGTATTTGCCTTTATTTCATAAAACATGAGATGAAGCCGGATAAATCCAACTAAGGGCCATCTTGAAATTAGTATCTGTCAGTTCTTTCTTTCAAAAGATAATTTTTCCTGATTCTTGGTATACTGGGTAATTTTATCCTAGACATTTTTTTTTAAAGATTTATTTATTTATGCATACAAGCACTGAGGTACAGGCCAGAGGTGTGAGGGGTGAGAGGATTCACCACAGACAGAGCGGGGAGCAGAACAGGCAGATCAACAGAAATACACTGCTGAGGGGAGCAGCGGGCACAGCAGGAGAGGTCTGCTGCGCCATGTGGGTCCCCCCCCTGGCTGGCGGCAGGCGGCAGGGATCGAACTCATGCTGCAGTGGCTGCGGTCTGCCTCACAGTGCGTTGCTTAACCCACTGCGCCACCAGGGAGGCCCTTATCCTAGACATTTTGAGTGAAAAACTGGATCTTGTTAAAATGATATGGAGAATGTTAATGCTTTCTGGCTTTGTAGATAAACAACCCAATTAGTAAAGTTCAGATTAGAGGGCTACCTGCTGTGTGCAGAGGTTCCAATACCAAATAAGTTTTTAGTATTTATTATGCTGTTTAGGTCTGTGCCCAGCATATGTACCATTTGGGATACTCTGGGACTTGAACAGTGGTTTGAATTATAATTCAGTTCTCAAAGCTTTTGGAATCTTCTAGCTAAGATGGAGTACTACTTTAGTTCTACTCCCCTTCCTGAAACATTGCCATACCAGTTATTTTTTACGTTTTGATTTCTCTCTCCAATTTGTGTGCTACTCTTTACTTTTTTGTTCATAGTTTATAATCAGTGAAAAAGATAAAATTTGGGTTTGTTCGATCTTGGTTGATTTTAAGTTCTCAGGTAGCTTGAGAATGAACTTTATTAAGCACTTATTGCTATGCAATCACATTTTATTTCTCCTTTTTTTGAACTCACTGCTTCCCTGAGATTAATAAGCTCTAAGATTCCATATTGCCTTATCAATTCATGCCATCTCTAATTTAAGCTTAACTCAGGCAGTCCAGGGGGTTACAATGAACCCTAAACTGACCCTATTTCCTGGGTTTTTTGTACATGGCACTTCTGTACCTATCTTTTCTTTTGTCCTCTACTGTAAATAAGCACTTTAAAATTACAGTTCCAAAAATATGGCTCGCCTTCCCTTTCTGTAATGTATATTCCAAATGCTTATAATTGGCACTATACAAAATATCTCTTACCTGTACTTTTTCTGAGGAGTCCAATAATCCAAGATCCAGGATACTATCAGCTCCATTTTCCCTAAAAACAAAAAACTCTTTACATTCTAGATTACTGAAATCTCTAGAATTTAGTGTACAGAAAACATGAATTTAAGAATTTATATATTGCACCTAAACTTTGAAATAAATAAATATGCAGTCTTAATGCTTCTAGGAGCAGGGAAGTCAGTAATATACACAAATAAATGCCACCTGATTTAAGACAAGGTAAATAAAGTCTTCATAGGGATAGGTACAAAATCTAAGCTCAAGGGTGTGGAGAATTAAAAATAACAGAAAAATATTCAGACATTCTTTAGTGCATTTAATTATTCTAAAATACTAATAAGTTTACTGTTTACTCCAGAAAGCCTGGGGGAAAGTCGTTATATTATTAGTTGCAGTTAGTACAAATTACTACTTAATTAGCGACCCTTACATAAATTTACAGATATCTTTTTATCAAAAGTATACATTTCCTTCCAACATTTTTTATAATGGGCTGAAGTGTATCATTGTGCTTATACCTCCAGAAACAGTGATTAAAAAAAAATAAACTTCTAGCTATTATCTTTGGTTTGGCCACTCAGCTTTCAAACAGGTAAATGGCTGTTTAGTTCCAGTGCTCAACTTATACACTTACTCGTTTCTGGGATTATATCTAATCTAAGTTACTTATTCAAAATCATGACCGGGGGGTGTGTGTGTGGAAATCTCATTTTTAATCTAAAGTAATCAGCACTTCAAAAATTTAGGTATCAGAGTAGTGCCAGGACAGAAAGCACAGAATAAGTGTCATGCATGTATCTCTAATATCCCTTTTACTTGTCAGCTTAGGAAAAGTATGTATCTTCACTATTAATGTTTTTAATTTAAAACATTACACAACAGAAAATAAAAAACCTACAAGATTAAACAGAAAACCTCAAAGAAATGTCATGCTTCTGGCAATTTCTCAGGAACCAGAGCCCAATTTTTTGAGATACTGGCCTCTGCTGTTGGGAGTATTCTGGTGGAGAATTTGAGAAAATAATTTCTAATTGTCAGGTATACAAAAGAGCCTTAGAACCTAAGTGACTGCTGAAATTCTACATTTCTAATATTTTGCTGACAGATTTTAAGTCATCTCTTAGGAAATCATTTAAAGTTCTGTGGTTTATAAATTTTAAGATTCAGTGGCACAAACATCCTAAAAATTAAGTAACTTATATTGAACTAAAATGCCCTCTCAATTGTACACATTACCGTCCATGCGCAATGATGAGTTCCATGGCTTCATCCACTCTTGCTCTAAGAGAATCTTCACTTGCTAGAAGGAGAAGCAGCTGAGCTGGAGATAATTCCAACAGCATGCCGGTGATTTTACTCGCAAATGCCTGTAAATGAGACAAATGTTATTTGCCTCTAGTCTCTGAAATCCACTCTCAATAATCTTTTACTGAAAATAAATTTAAGAAACTCAAATATTTCTGAACCAGTAAGGGATTTTATTAAACTGGAAGCTTAATTACAGAGAACTTTGTGGGTAAGGAACAGTACATACAACCAGCTTCTTACAATCTTGTAACTGGTATATGTTTAACAAGTTGGTTTTTTAAAAAAGACTTTTTAATATTCCTCACACTCAATTTCCTCATCAAAGATCAGTTCTTTCATTTAGGGTAGGAATAAAGAAAGATGGGAAGAAGATGCCTAAGGATTTACTGAAAGAAATGGAATTGGTTTTTATTAGTCTTTTACTATAACGTGCATTTAGTTACGTATAAAACCAAACAAAAACCAAATTGCTTATATATTCATAATTTCAAAAATTCTTCCCTGAAATACTTATCAGAAATAAAGTGGACTATTTGCAAAGTGTTCTAGCTACACCTTGGTAAGAAACCCAACACACAGGCAGTTTGTTAGGTAGAATGCTAACTTAGTGTGAGGTAACTTCAAGGTACACAGAGTTACCCTCCAGCAGTTATTTCATTCCCTCCTAAGCATCCTTTTTACCCTAGTCCTCAACTACATGAACTGTCACTAGCTAACAATCTTTTAATATGAAGTTGACATTTTTAAATATCAAATTTAATTCAAGACTAAAAACAGCAAACCCCAGTTAAGATGTAGCTAAGTGCACTGCACATACTGGCTGCATTGCTTGTACACGGGGATAAAGTCTCTCTCCAAGCGCCTGGCGATGTGCGGGCAGAGGGTCAGGATCATCACTAGGATTCCCTTCAGAAGCTGGTCTAAAGGGTCTAGTGTCAATGGAGAGCTGTCTTCTAAAGTCTCTGGAAGAACAACAAAGCTGTTATGACCTTACTTCCCCTTACCTGCAAATGGAAAATAACAGCATTGGTAACAAAGTTAGAAAATCTGAGCATGCAAGTGTGCTCTAGTCATGGTATCTAGGATGGGAGAATGCCTAAACAGACAATGGTTGGGAAAGACAGATAATCTAGATTTGTCATGTGAAAATCTCTAAATTTGTGTACTTGCACATTCAATTCTAAGGGAGAAGGATTTTAAAATTAAGACTCCGCCTGTAATTTCTAGAAGTTTAAATCAAAAGTGAAATACCACCCATTCCCCGCCCCCCCGCCAAACCTCAAATTAAATAAAATACAACCCATCTTAACAGGAAAAAATTTAAAAGGTTAACACAATTGCCACTATTAAAACCTTTTAACCTAGAGGGAAAATTATATAAAGTTAATAAAAATTTCAAAAAATTAGGAACTTCAGTGGGATAAGTAAATCAATATAATTTCAACTGCCCCTAGTTTTTTTTTAAAGCAGGAACATTTTCATAATTGTTAAGACTATTTTCTTAGACTATAAACTATTAGTTTCCATGCCTCTATCCAAATATTTTCATTTTCTGAAATCTCTTTTACAGACCTACCTACTTCCAATTCATCCAAAAAGGTAGTATTCAATAAAAACAACAAAAGCAAACAGATTATCTCACCTGTCCCGATCTCTCCGAGAGCCTGCCCGCAAGCCACTGCTTCTCCTCATCTCCCGTTCCCGCTCCCTTTCCCGGTCCCGCTCTCCTCTGTTCCGTAATCTCTGCATTAAACCTGAAAGAAAACATCAAAAACATTTTGTTTAAATATAAATGTAACCAATTCAAATTTCAAAGTCAGTGAGGACAAGAGACAAACACAAGCCACAACAAAGATTACCTTCCTTAAGGTCTGTGTTAATGCTTCTCAGCTGCCCCTAGAGTTTATTGTGTTTTTGTTTTTTTTATTTTGGAGAGAGGGTGGGAGCTATGGGGGGTGGGGTGGAGGGTGTAGAATGTACCTGGCAGGGAATAGATGTCTTTTAATGACATCTTGTTTTGTCAAAGCTGTGACTGTAGTATGTAGCAACTATGATTTTGTAAGTTTCACAGTAAAACGGAGATTTCTTACGTTACTAGTCACATTTGAATGGCTTCTCTAGTCTTAGTTTTGGGCATTAAGCATTTATAGGCTACCTAGAACATTAACTGTTATTACTTTTATTAACCTTCAGCATAAGCAAGAATTTCCTAAAGCATACGCAGAAACGGTATTTCTGAAATGTTACGACTTCCCAGGTTTCCTCATTTACATTTGCTGATTTTCTGTTACAGAACCAGTGAAAATCAGATGAAACTAATGATGAAAGGCTAGAGTGTGTCATCTTTTCATCCTCACTCTTTTCAAGAGCGCATTCAACCTAAGATGCTGGTTTATAGAGCCCCACTAAAATATAGCTTCTAAGGCTAGGAAAAATACAGAACATATAATTATCACAATGAAGGCAAAATACAGGATTTCCTTAATCTCAAAAATACACTTTATTACTATAACCAGCCACCTATAAGGTTGACTGTCTTTTTTCTCTACTTTAGGTGAATCACCAGTTATCACCCAGCTATCGTTTTTGTAATTTTCTTATTATAAAAAAATTTTCTAATATAATCTTAAGAATTAAAGTTTTAACCCAAATGTGTCAGTCTTCATGTAGGTAAAAAATCTGCACCAGGATTTTAATACTGAAAACTTTATTACTCCAAAACAAAGTCTTGCTACATTAAACAACAAAGTTGGTGGCATAACCAATTTATGTTTGGCAACAAGTTCCGAGTGTACGTATGTCACTATGCGCAGAAGCAACTTTTGCAAATCATGCCCTAGTATCTGAGCCAGTTAAATACCAGAGTAAGGAAAATATTACTTTACTGAATTTTTATGGAACCACAGATCTTACAACTCCCTATGCCTCAAACAAGTAATAATTGGGCTGCAAGTTACTAGTACAATAAACATTTATGAAAACAAGGCAGTCAGTGCAAGTATAGTAAACTTATCAATCAAAATAGTTTAAGAAAGATTAAATCACTTAGAATTATATAAAAATGTAAATGTACATTAAAGTTCTCTAATACATATAAACATGTTATCTTTTCTGATAAGGCTAAGGATTTTTCTGATGCGTGTTATATGAAGACTACTTACTTGTATGAGTACCTTTGTTGGCATTCTGAATACAATCTAGGTTTGGCAGTTTTTCATTTGACAGAAATGCTTGTGCAATGGCTGTATAAAAACTTCGTGCAACACCACTGCCCTCTCCTGGCTCATCCTTAAACGTGACTTTTACTCTGTGTACAGCCATTGGTGTGGTAGCACATCTTCGACCAAAATGATTGTTAAGCTGCCTCATAGTCTGCTGAATGAGAAGATCTCGATCCCGATCAACCTATTAAAACACCAGAAAGGTTCAGTGACGGAAACCACTGTGAAATTTCTATGTAAAATCTGAAAATCTAATTTTAGCTTTTCCTTGACAGTTCTAACTACAAATTAGGGTTCTCAAAAACTAATGCATTCCAAATATTCAACATTATAAAGCATATAGAAAGTAAGGAAAATGGAATTTAACTAAACTGCAATACTTTCTGACAGAAAGGTCTAAGGGATAACATCAATTCGTTCAATTCTGGAATACACAAGAATAAATTCCAGTGGATCAGAAGGGTAAATGTAAAAATAGAAGCAAATATTAGAAGAAAACACGAAATATTCCTTTGGTGACACCACCAAAGAAAAGGAAAAGAAAATGGTAAACTGGGAAAAATATCTATCTGTTTGCACACAAAGATGCATATTCATGAATAGTGCACATAACCCCTAATGTGCTTCTAAAAAAGTAAACTTTGCTCATAATAAAAAATGCACATTAAAGTTATACCAAGATGCTATTTCTTATCTATCAGACTGGCAAAAATCTACTGACCACAAACTGCTGGAAAAACTATGAAGAATGGCCGTAAAACCACATAAAGAATTATCTCGGGGCCCTCCCTGGTGGCGCAGTGGGTTAAGCAATGCACTATGAAGCAGACCGCAGCCACTGCAGCATGAGTTCGATCCCTGCTGCCGGCTGGGGAGGTGACCCACATGGCACAGGCAGACCTCTCCTGCCTGGCCCGCTACTCCCCTTAGCAGTGCGTTTCAGTACATCTGCCTGTTCTGCCCCCTGCTCTGTCTGGTGGATTCTCTCACTTCCCCATGCCTCTGGCCTGTACCCCAGTGTTTGTATGCATAGATAAATAAATCTTTAAAAAAAAAAAAAAAAGAATTATCTCAAATATCTTTTTTTTTATTATTTTTTAAGATTTATTTATTTATGCACACAAGAGCTGGGGTATAGGCCAGAGTCAAGGGAGGTGAGAGAAGTCACCAGAGACAGAGTGGGGAGCAGAACAGGCAGCTCAACTGAAAACACACTGCTGAGGGGAGCAGCAGGCGAAGCAGGAGAGGCCTGCTACACCATGTGGGTCCCCTCCCTGGCCAGCGGCAGGGATCAAACTCATGCTGGAGGCTGCGGTCTGCTTCACAGTGCGTTGCTTAACCCATTGTGCCACCAGGGAGGCCCTCAAATAGCTTTATAACAAAGTAATATGATTATTCCTATCCAGCTGAATGTGCTCTCAGGACAAAGTTGCAAATAAATTCTAAGCTATCTTCAATAATCATTTTGGTATTGGTAGTATTAATTTTGTAATTCCAGGAATGTTGTGTGCAATGGGATAAAAGCAAATGAGTAATTTTATGTGTAATTTATCAGTGTTCTCTAGATATTCAGTTCTACGGAGATAAAAAATTAAAGTAGGGGGGCCCTCCCCGGTGGCGCAGTGGGTTAAGCAATGCACTATGAAGCAAACCACAGCCACTGCAGCACGAGTTCGATCCCTGCCACTGGCCAGGGAGGGGCCCCACATGGCGCAGGCAGACCTCTCCTGCCTCGCCCGCTGTTCCCCTCAGCAGTGTGTTTCAGTCAGTCTGCCTGTTCTGTTCCCCACTCTGTCTGGTGGATTCGCTCACCCCCCTGCAACTCTGGCCTGTACCCCAGTGCTTGTATGCATAAATAAATAAATCTTAAAAAAAAAAAAAAACTAAAGTAGGGGGCCTCCCTGGTGGCACAGGGGTCGAGCACCACACTATGGCGTTTCTGCAGCCACTGCAGTGAGAGTTTGATCCCCAGCCAGGGAGGGGACCCACATGGTGCAGCAGACCTCTCCTGCCTCACTCACCGCTCCCCTCAGCAGTGTGTTTCAGTCGCTCTGCCTGTTCTGCTCCCGCTGTCTCTGATGAATCCTCTTACCACCCCCACACTTTTGGCCTGTGCCCCAGCTCTTATATGCATAAATAAGTTTAAAAAAAAAAAAAACTTTAAAAAAAAAGCTAAAGTAGGAATGAGCTCTGGTTCTACATTTTGAATTTGAAACATCAGTATGAAGTCATGATGTAAGCATTCTTTAAAAAAAAAAAAAGTACTCCTTAGCTCCAATTACTAAAAAAGCCTAGAAATAATGATCAACCAATAGGTAGTGAGCAACCCTCGAGCCCAGATTATAATTTCAAAATACAACATTCTCTTGAAAGGAACCAGGCCTTATCTAAGAAATAGTCGTCTTATGGTCTGTGGCAGGAAATACACGGGATGAAACATACTGAAAAGTAAGGAAGTTATCAAGATTACTGGAGTCATGTCAAAAGGATTCAAGGGTCAAAAAGGAATTGGTCTTCCACTAGTCAAAGAAACAATTTAAGCATCAATTTGAATAATAACCTCAATGGAATGAAATAGATATAAATGGCTCAATCTATACATTCATGATATTTAAAAAAAAAAAACAAAAAAACACTGATAGTCACTAGAGGATGCTATGAAACTGACTGCCAGAGATGTGATGGATGCCATTTATTTAAATTAGTAACAATACATGTAACTAAACAAAATTTGTTATTATAGTTTGCTCTTAAACTTTATATAAATGGCACAGTACATATATAGTATTAGAAAATCTAAATACCTTTACCTCTAGTGATAAATCTCTTGACTGTTGGTTTCTCAGTTTTTCCATTTCTCTACGGAATTTTGATTCTTTTACCTCAAAGCCACCCAATTCGGTTAGGATCTTTAAAAAAAAAAAAAAAAACGCACAACAAAATTATTCTCTGAAATATGGTCTTGTCAGGCAGAATACAATTTAAAGTACTCAAATACATACTGATCCAGGTTCTGCTCCAACATCTTCCATGAATACCCTGCCGAACAGTTCTAAAGAAAGGCGCCAACGTCCTAACAGCATATCGTGGGAAATAACCATTCCCATGAAGCTACATTGTGGCCTGTAAGAAGTTTAAGGAGAAAGGGAGATCAATGACAGTTTACTTGGTCTTTTAATATTTTGAGTCTTAAGTACTTCAAACCACATGCTCTCATAGAGAGCTTTTTTATCGCTACTTGTTCCTTGCCTAACTTCCTTTATACCTTTCTGTCTTTTACATGAGGTTAGGCTGTCTCCTAGACTCATCTTTCATTTTATTTCTCAAAATCCAACATCCATCTCCATCTAGGTAATATGCCCCACTTCATAATCTACTTCAGCTTTCACAATGGGCCAGAATTTCCTTGTGTTAAAAACATGCAATTTAATGATATTCAACTCAAATTCAACAAGGTAAAATTGAATATGGCCTCTTAACACATTTCTAATTTCTTTTAGTAGGACCAACTATTTTCCTTACTGCACGGACCTGAAACAAATTTTAACTTTTCTTCTCTGTTCCTCCAAACTGACCAAAGTCCTTCAATCATTTATTTTCATTCCCATGATTTTCCTTTCATCCCCCAAAGCCAATAGGCTACTTCAGTCCCTTTTCACCACTAGCCAGAATATTCTCAGTAACAGCTTTCCAACTTATCTCCCTACTTTTCTTTCAATCTGTTTCTGCACATTCTAACAATCTCAGTTCAAGTTATACTTGTGAAGTTTAGGAAGCTTGATCCAAACCAGTTTGTATTTCTTCCTTGCTTTTTACGAAGGTTCTTAGACCATGTATATAAAATCCATGTTGCTTAAACTAACTTATACCCTCTTGAGTAAAAAAAATTATCTGACATTTATCCCAAAAATATAAAGCATAAAGCAGATACTCAACAAATCATTTGGTGATTTGATATACAACTGATCCACAGTATATTTTTGAGGGGAAATTTCTATTGAGAAAGCAAAAAAAAAACCCACTTCTTATGAACTGAAGGAGCCCAAGCAAGTGTGAGAGTAAAAAATTCTAGAATGTTCTTTCTAGTCATTTTCATGTTCCCCTGAGCTGCTGGTTACAAATCTAGAATAGGTAATTTGACATGGATATGTACTTTAACGCAATACTGAACATTAAAAACACATTCATTTTATCCATAAAATGAGAAAATCAGATTGCAAGCGCATGTCAAGAAAAAAAATCCAGAAAAATCAGTATTAAAACATCTGACTACAAACCAGAAAGAACATTTAAGCCTATTCATATACAAATAAAAGTTCTAAATAAAAAAATCTTGTAAGAATTATAATAGACAAAGCAATGCAATAGAAAAATTAAATTTAAGAAATACCTGAAAGATGTAAGAGGTGGCCCTTCACTTTCAGTCAGTCCTATTTCTGCTAGTAAACTGCTTTTCAATTGTGCAGCAAGATCATGAGCAGATGGTCCTGGCTTTGAACTCTCAGCTTCTTCTGGCAGCACATTTTGTTCTTCCCCTTCCTTTTTTTGCCGATTTTGCATGTTCATTACATTTTTCAAATTGGCAGCGTAAGACATTTTAGTTGGGAGAACCTAAGAATTTTTGTGTTTAAAAGTTACACATTAAGAATTAAAACTAATTGGGCTTTCCTTTCAACTTAATAAAAATCAAATGAAAATGAAGCAATTCCTTTCAGGTGCTTCAACTGCAAAGATGCAGTCTATTCTGGCTTTAACTCCCTGGCTGACCATCAATTACAGTGCACCAGAGTGGCCTCTTAATTTTTAAAGAAACATTTATAATACCTGTGTTCACCTAAGTCTCTTATACATTTCCAATACTGCATTCTTCTCTACCACTGAGGTAATTAAAAACAATCTATTGAACTACATATCTTCTATGCCCGCTCTTAACCATGTTACTATATCATCGGAGAAACAGTAGAGTATAATTGCAGGCTTTCAATTTAAGACTTTTAACTAAAATAGAAGATTAGAACTAGTGAGATTTACTTAGTCTCTTCAAACCTCAATTTCTTACCCATAAAATCAGGATAATAATGTTTTCTACCCAGTATGGTTTTAAGGACTAAGACAATGCCCAGGAGACAGAATTATCAACATAGGTTAGGTATAGTACTACCACCATACTTTTCAAGTCAATGTTGTAAGAATTCAAATTTTTAGCCGCATAGAGCAATAAACTCTGCAACAAAGTACATAACCAAACTGCCACTTCACAGGTGAATCCTACACAGAGCAAATTAGTCTCAAAGCACACTAGTGACATTTGTTGAAATTCCTTCTATTATGTCATAATGCAGGCATTTCTAACAGTTTGAGGAAATACAATATTCTGAATTAATCCATCTCTAGAAATCTGGCTGCTGTGACAAGTGCTCATTCACAAATATTATACTGCGAAGATTTTTACTATCTTACCTCAAGGCAGTTTCTATCCACTGTTACCTCCATTAAGCATTTCCCACTACTGGCAGATGAAGAATAAAGACCCTGACTGGGACGGCCAAAAAGATCCTCCTTTCTAGCATTTGGCTGGAATTTTAACAGAAATATTCTAGTTACATTGAACACTTAAAAATAAAATTAATTAAAAAGAAACTTTACAACTAATGCATTAAGTCACCTGCAACAGATGTGGCTGATCAGCCAAGGGAATGGCTTCAGCAAGAGGCACTTCAAACGGATTTGGGGGGATACACCCAAGGAATGTCATGGAATCTGAGCGACGGAAAAATGGATGGTTTTGGCCAGTTTCTGCAGGAAGAGAGTCATCCTCCTTATCATTCAAAGTAGCACCTAGGTATAAAGAGAGAAAATGTTTGGCTTTTAGAAAAATAATGTGATTACTGGGAAAGGGAGAAAAATCTTAATCTGCTCAAGCAAAAATTCCTGTTATGTATTTATAAAATAGATAAAAAATATTATCTATTCATAAGATTTTAAAGCAGCTCAAGAAAGCGTAGTATTTTAATATTTTAAAGTGGTAATTCGAAATATTAGTATGTTGAAATAGATACAATGGTATTTATATTACATAAATTAACATAACAGTATGTTTGCCTAAAAATATTAGTAACATCTTGTATTGGACTAAAGTTTCCCATATACTATTTGCTCTTTCCAGAGACTGACTTGAAGACATTAGATTCTTGGGCATATCAGGAGGTGAAGTTTGAGCAATTATTTACATAAGTGCAGCTTCCTCTACAAGAAAATAAACAACCCAGTTGGAAATTTGCACCAGCACCAGCTCCCTTTAAATGGAACAAGCCTTGCTAACAATGTGCTACGAAAATGTAGAGAGCTGTGACAGGGTTGTCAAAATACAAGTTAATTTTCTTTTCTGCAGTGAATAAAAGTATTAGGAGATAATAAACAGGTAACTGAGTTACTTGATTCCACTTTGAAAACTGCTTAATTTTGCTTTAAATAACTGGGGGAAAAAAAAGAGAGATTCCGAAATTTCTCAATTTTGGAATATTTTCTCTTTATCACATTAGCAGTTAATAATTTTTTATATTTTGGAGTTACCACTGATATTTCTCATTTTCTTGACTAAACTTACTTTGTATCCATAGATTAACAAAGGTTCTCATAAGATTTTATTTAAATTTAGTACTTACACAACATTTTATTAAAAATAAAGGTAAATGGAGATAAAACTCAAAAATGCAAAGGAGTAACAAAGGTAGAATGAAAAATATAGACTGTTGAAAAATTTATAACATTCCTTTCATTCATCCTTATTGGTAAAGTAATACCAGGATGAATAAGGGAAAATGGACAGGGAAGGCAAGAAATAGGACATAGAGAAGAAAAGAGAAATTCCCACCCAGACAGAAAATAATGAAGTTAAAAAGCTTGAAGGGAAAATACTGAGGCAGCCATTTCTTGAAGTAGATTAGCAGATTTTCTGTGCACTAACTTTGATTGGTGTCATCATCATTTTCATGTTCTGAATCTTCATTATCAATACCCAGTTCCAAGAGTTCTCGCGTCCTTTAAAAAGACAAGTGAGTCATTTTATATGAAGTATTTGTGCAATGTGAAAAGGAGCAAAGGCGATGGGAACTGTAAGCAAAAACACTAAAGATCAGTTAAGTATCTAACCAATTTCAAATACTGTGATAAAATTTTAGAATCTGGGCATGGGTGATTGACCAGCCAAAAGTACTAAATTACAAAATAGGCTCAATGGAAGCAAAAAGCTAATCACACCAAGAAATAGTGAATGCTTATACAAACAGTAGAAAACATGACAGATAAACAATCAGGGCAAACTATGTCATACATAATTGCTGATTCTTAGGTTACCTGTTTTAAGTGAGGGGTCGCTACGGAGAAAGGCTGGATACACGCAAGCACATTTTCCTACATGGATGTTTCTGTATATGTATCTTTTACCATATTTTTCTCTTTACTCCAAAATTCTGACAAGGTGCTAACAGAGAACACATTGAGTACATATTCTTAAACCAGCCTCATGGCATGTATGGATACCTTTTGCGTTCCAGTTGAGGTGTATCCAATGTTGTTTGCTGATTCATCGCTTTAATCCAATATATAAGAGCTTGAAAAACATATGCTACATGCTTCAATGAGCAAACATCCAGAACTGGAAGGACATCAGAATGCTCATCGTTATGAGACCGCATCAAAGACAGGGCATAATTTAGGAAGTCCCCTCGAGCAGACATCATTCCTTGACGGGCACTAAGCAATGTGGCACGTCTAGAGGGACAAGAAGAAATGAAAATGTTTACAAAAACAACAAATATGAAACTTGCCAGTATCATGTATATACAGAATTAGAAACTGAGACTATCCATAAATACTAAGTAACAATCTGTGGCAATCTTTTTTTTTTTAAAGATTTATTTATTCATGCATACAAGAGCTAGGGTACAGGCCAGAGGTGTAGGCGGTGAGCGGATCCACCAGAGACAGAGTGGGGAGCAGAACAGACAGACCAACTGAAACACACTGCTGAGTGAAGCTGCAGGCAAGGCAGGAGAGGTCCACTATACCACATGGGTTCCCTCCCTGGCTGGCGGCAGGGACTGAACTCATGCTACAGTGGCTGTGGTTTGCTTCACAGTACACTGCTCAACCCACTGTGCCACCAGGGAAGCCCCGTCTATGGCAATCTTTTAGAAATATAACCACTATATGTGATTTAATGTCCTGTACTTTTGTAAAAGAAAGGATTTTCAATATTCTTTGGAATGGCAGAAGGCATTCCCTTCTCTAAAGCATCAAATCACCTGGAAGACTTGTAAAACAGATAGTTTCAGTAGATTTGGGGGCAGGGTCTCAAAATTTCTGTTTCAAACAAGCTCTCAAGTGGTGATTGGCTTCTGTTCTGGGACTCATACTTTTTAAGAACTACTGCCTAAAAATGACACCAAAAGGCCACGTAGCAGCAAGAATAAACATAGATAGTACTGGACTTTATCATAATTCAAAACTTTTGTCCTTTAAAGGACACCATCAGGAAAATGAAGACAACCTATGGAATGGGACAAAAATTTTTGTGCATCATTTATCTAAGATACTTGTATCCAAAATATATAAAGAACTCATGCAACTCAATAATAAAAATGGGCAATGGGTCTACACAAACATTTCTCTAGAGAAGATAAACAAATAACCAATAAGCACATGAAGAAATCTTCAACATCATCAGCCTAGGGAAGTGCACATCAAACCCATAATGAGATACCACTTCACACCCAGGAAGAGAACTGTAAGTTAAAAAGATGGGTAGTAACAAGTGTTGGCAAGGATGTAGAGAAAATGGACCCTTCAAACAGTGCTGCTGGGAATATAAAATGTTTTAGCCACTCTGAAAAGCAATCTGGCAGTCCTCAGAAAGTTAAACACAGGGAGTTAGTATATGATCCAGCAATCTTGAATATAGTCACACAAAACCTGTACACAGACTTCCATAGGCAGCATTTTGATAATCACCAAAAGGTGGAAACAACCCAAACACTCATCAACTATGGATAATCAAAATATGGGCTTATTCATACAACAGAATATTAAGAATTTTAAAAAATGATCTATTTACACATGCTAAACATGAAGAAACTTAAAACCTTTATGCCAGGCATCAAAGCTAGCATATTCTATGATTACATCTATATAGTGTCCAGATAGGCAAATCCAGAGACAGAGAGACTAGTTGGTTGCTTAATACAGGCAAAAGGGGGGGCAGAGGAAGGTGGGCAACTAATTGATATGGTATTTCTTGTGTATATGATGAAAATACTGTATAATTAATTGTGATGGTCACATAGCTCCAAATATATTCAAAATTATTAAACTGCACACTTTAAATAGTTGAGCTATATGATGTATGAATTATATTGGAATAAAGCTGTTTAACTAGAGAGCAAGAGAAAACTCTCACACTGTGAATCAGAACTCTATGTTCTTCAGGGCAGTGACTAGGCTAAAGACAGACTTATGCCTATTTGTGGAGCAGGCTTTCCTAGGATATGAAAACTGGTACCTCCATAATCTTTTTCTCTATTTAATCTAAATTTCTATGCAGAGTATTTAATTTTGCATACCAGACACTTCCAATCTTATTAAATTTCCCAAGCAGTCTCCTAGATATTCGTCTTTCCCCACATGCTGCTCAAAGGAGAGTAAGGTTGTTTAGCCTGAGCCAAAGCGAGAAACAAATCTAGGCCTTTAGGTTCCAAACATCTTCATTACATGCCATTGCCAAGTATTCTAGTGTTCAATCTTTGGGCTAGTTCTTAGTCTTGATAAAAGGTCATTTTATAATTGAATAAAAATAACAAACACATAGAGAAATGTACTTTAATCATGTTTCAACAGGCTATTAGGCAGAAAAAGAAAACTGATTTAAGAAACCAAAGAGCAACTTTGGTAGTTACATACATGTCCCTCTTTCCCAATCATAAACTACACTGTCTTTCCATGAATATTGTATCTTTCAAGAGAGGACCTAGGGAACAGAGGTTCAAAAATGAATAAAAAGTATTTAGTATCCTATTCCTGTAAAGCAAATACATTTTTTAAAAACCAGCTTAGGTTTTTAACTTAGTTTGCCACAACTGCACAATTTAGAAAGAATGAAAGGTACTTATTTTCTCCTTCATAATAGGGAGGTCTTACTGTAACTAAGAAAAAAGCTCTAGCTTTCTAAGATTTAAGGGATCTGTCCAAACATACAAGCAGAGATGAAAAATTTCATACCTTCTCCCTTCAAGAGTTCGTAAACTAGCCTCTTCTCGTGCGGTCATCCTCTCTCTTCGCGCTGAATTCTGAGAAGCATGAAGAGGATGATTTGGATGTCCCGGATCACCAGCAGATGCTAATGCAGAACCATAACGTAACTGAGCTTCAGTGGAGTCCATAATACTGACCATCCAGTTCCAAGTGGGAATAAGCTTTTCTTCTACATAGTTCTAAGAAGATCAAACTAAAATAATTAAAACTATCCAAATAAAATTTAATCTGATATAGTACTATGTAAATACTTAAATATTTGTAATATTAATTCACATTATACTGGAATTCTCATAACTGACAGGAAGGTACATTTGAATAAGTAACTTTTGAATGGTTTCATACCTGTAAGTTTACTGCATCTTGGTAAGTCAATTTCACAGCTGCTGGAATCTGAGAGTATACTAGGTGGTTATATTTAGGAATCAGGCCCATCAAGTCCGAGATTTGTCTGATGACAATGCTGTAGGCCCTGGCTAAACTGCTTGCAGATGTTAAGTAGCTGCTGGCATTGCTAGCTTCCAAAGCAGCTGCTGCAGCTGCGGCACTTGTACTAATGGTACCACTCCGGCGTAAGTTTGAAGGATCAATATAAATCAAACCTGCTGAACTTGCTATAAGAAAAAAAAGAACCACATTAATGTCACTTGTTAACTCTTATTTCTCTAGTGTTGGACATGTTTAAATAAGCTAAAAGATGAACTACATTAGCAAATGTGGTCACTAAGCAAAAAAATTATCTTAAGTCATACTATCTTAGGGAGGGGAATGATGAGGATTTGCAAGAGTTACTATATTGTTCTTAACTAGAACCAACAGTGCCACCGTGCCATTTGGCAATGTCTACAGATTCTTATTTTATTGTTATATTAAAAGGGAAGAGTGCTGAGGGCCTCTGGTGGGGAGAGGTCAAGGATTCTGCTAAACATTACAAAACGTACAAGATGGCACGTATATTAAAAATTAATCATTAACCCAGAGGAGCAAAGGTACAGAGATTGGGAAAGCCTGCCATGACCAAAAAGTTTTTTGTATTTGAACTGAAATTGTATTTGAAATTAATGAAGAATGACTATGAAACTACGTAATTTATTTTCTGGATAAACATGAATGACTTAAAAAATCTACTTAAGCACTCTAGGAACATCAAATTTCCAGACTTGCCTGCTGGTGTGGACGTGCTAGAAGGGGCTGTGCTGGTTGCCCGCTGATGCTGAGTATTGCGGACCGCCCACTGCATGGAACGGGGAGCCTGGGCAGCGCCGTTGGCATGAGAGCTATTTGTGGTTCTCTCTAGTGGTTCATCAAGCATAAAGGTCTCCTGCTCAATGTCGTCACTCTGACTACTGCTGCTATCAGAATCACTTGAGTCATTTGATTGTGAATCATCTTCAGAAAAGAAGGCAGGAACACTGCTCGCACCTAAATTTTTTTTATTTTTAAAACCAAAACCATTATGATTTTATTAATATTTAAAATGACAGAATACCCTCCAATTTAAGAAAATATACATGTTACACAGAATGACAGGCTGTAGTCAATAGTCTACAAAACATCATTAGAATAGTTGAATGAGAATTCTTTTAAATGAACCCATTATTTAAAGACTATAAAAGAGCACTAGGATAATTTCTTCACTAACATCTACAGGGAAAAAAAGAAGTTAAAAAAGATGGCTCAGCCACTCATATTGAATAAAGCTGAACCAATCATGACTACACACACAGTCTTTTAGCACATGCAAGAAAGTTGCTAGGATAAGGTTACATACCTGCTTCTGAGCCAGCAGTCGCTGCAGTGACAACACTTCTGCGCCCACTAGCATTATCTTGGTTGCTGTGGTTACTTTCACTGTCACTTTCTGTTTCAGCTGCTGCTAACAAATCCAGTTCCATGTCACTCCCTAGCAAATGTATTTAAATAGGAAGGGAAAGTACAAATTCACTGTGGATCAAGACAGAGTATGGTAAGCCAGAATATCCTAAGGGTGGGAACTAAGGATTTGGGGGAAGAGGGAAATGGGTGGCTGTAGCAGAGAAAATTGACAATTACCACAGCACACATTACTGACTGCTTACATGGGAGGAAAAACTAGGTATATCATTGTATAAGCCAACTTTTACACAGCAAATGAAAATCTGTACTGCAGAGCCTTAGGTAAAAGCACTAGATGAGGGCCTCAAGTCAGAGGGCAAAGCCTGGGCTAGGTGCACAGCTCCATCAGTTTTATATGTTGGCTTCCAAAAGAGGAAGGAAGTTATAAATATATTTATTACCTCATGGTATATGCACAGATCAAAACATGAAATTTTTAAAATGTATAGTTTATTGTAAATTTGTGAAGTATACATCAATAAAGCTGATCTTTAAAAAAAGGTGATCCTATGGCTACTAATCGATTATGATGACTACTGTAGCAGTAGGTTAAAATGATTACGTGAAAAAGCTATAAAACTTTCTGTGTGTATAATCCAGAATCCAGGATCCAGGCTCTCTCTAAGGAAGTGTATGGAAGTGGGCAGTACAGGGAAGGACCAAAAGTACAATTACAAACATCTACATATGGCCTAGATTACAAAGCATTTGTGTTACTTTTCCCCTCTAATTTGAAAATATATCATAATGTACTCAATAATTAGTTCCTAAAATAAGTAAACTAGAAGAGGACAAATTATTTTAGAAATATCAGCAGCCACATATATTTATATGTGTATATATGTATTACCACCAAAGTTCTGAAACAGACTGCTAAAGAATCCGTTGGCAGAAAATGTTCCACTACACATCAAACAAATTTTTCTGCATTAGTATCTTTTAGGTCCCTGATCTATTCATACAGAATAATTTCTCTTACCGTCTTCATCATGCTCATCATGTTGTCCCTCTGCCTCAGCATTTTCTTCCCCATGTTCTTCTTGTTCATCATGATGGTCCTCTTCTCCAGCCACACCCTCTACCACCTCAACCTAAATCCAGAATCTTATTTGTAGACAAAGTACATCATAAACCCACATCTCTACCTCTATTCCTCCACAGCAATTAGTAAATTAAAGCACAAAGTTCTCTAACTACAGGGAAGTGTAACACTAAACAGTTTTGGAAGTTTTCATTTGCTGGTGACAATTTACTATAAAAAGTTACATCAACAATACCTCAACATTTGTGAACCTCATATATAGTTGCACATATATAAAAACTTAAAATTACAAGAACTGTGTGTTGAATTTTTAAAACTTTGGCAATTACAACATTTACATAATAAATATGCAATATTCTGCTTTCAAATATATTGTAGAAAACGTCTAAACTCAGTGTGAGAATATTTTTTCTATTAATCCGAGTAAACACAAGTTTGTTTCCAGTTTTGCATTACCCATCAAATTAAGGATTATTAAAATATTGTTACGATGAATAATCACAATTGAGAACTTGTAAGAAAAGTCTAAGGGCTAGAAGTAAATGTATATAAATAGCAAGCTACCATTAAAGATATATCTAGAGACTATCCCTTTCCTCCCTCCCCAAACGAAAGTCTCTCTCTCCTATACCACAATTAAAACAGCTAAAACCACCTCTTCCACATCTGCTGAAACAATATCATCCTGTTCTTCATCTCTACCCCGAACAGGCTGCGACTGGCTGATGCGCCTCTGTTGGGGATTCCGGATGATATAGGAAGACTGAGACTGACTGGAGCTGTAAGGAGTAAGGAAATTATGAATACACTGTTACCATACCGCTGACATACATACAGCAGACTTTTATGCTCCCCAGTTTTAGTCAATGCAACTCACTTCTACGATGCTATTTTAAATCTGACCTAAAAGTCCCTTGAAAAACATTAATTAACCTATACTATCTGGGAAAATATAAACCCGAAGGAAATTATTTACCCCAGAGATTTAAGAATCTCAGAATTTTTACGTTTATGATAAGTTGCTTCAAGTCTGTGTTGATGTATATGTATATATTTTTGATCCCTTCCCACTGAAATAGTCTACAGGGAAGATTTTCCCTTATCCACCACTCTTAGCACCAACAGTTCTCAGCTTCCAAAAGCTCGGATAGTAGCATTTACCCATTAATCAGTGTGCTTATGACTCATGTACTCCTTCAGAGGCCTAAGACTTCAACTTTGTATCAGTCTGTTAACCTCTGATTTTGCCCATGGGTGTGAGGGGGGAAAAAAATCGCTCAAGAATATGATTTTAAAATACAATCATAACAAAGAATGAGGTGACAAAACAGTTTTTCATTTCCCTAAAATTTTCCCAAAAAGGACAAATGCCTCCATAATGAAAGGACAAGGAGAACCAGAGAGTGCAAGTTAAAATGCAGGTCAGAGATCAGAAGATAGTTGTTAAATGACTCTGTGACTTATTTTTATAATATCCATTATTTTCAGTCTAAGAACATAGTCTATAAGAGGTTAAAGAACTCTCAAGTGTTTACACTTTTAGTGTTCTTTTCTCACCTCAGTTCCTCTGAGAAAATACAATCAAACCAATTTACCTGTAAAGAGTAAACTGAGACTTTGCCTTCAGATAAACACAGCATCAATATGGTGTTTAATACTAGAAGTGTAACTAAGCAATTGATAATTCAATGAGACAGTGAATTATGTATCTGGTAAAGAGAGAATCTGAGGAAATGAAAAGGATATTAACCAACCACTAAGTGGATTTCAACATTTTCACTATTAAAAGTAAGTCAATAATGTATGAAGTGACAATTGGGCATTATAAGAAAAAAGTCCTGGAACAAACATTTCCAAGATCTACAGTCCCCTTAATGTTACTTAATTTAAAAAGTTATGTGCTTAGCATGTATGACACAACCAATACACAAACATATTATAAACTCCTCATTTAGAAATGGAGCTTCAGTTTTCTTCACACCATGATTCAACTTTTTTCCCACTAGACCCGTGGCACAATGAAACATCACAGTCCTAAAACTCAATCTAATAGAAGTTACTAAAATATTTTTTTAAGTTTTGGGTACTTGTATTTCCAGCAATTTGCCAAGCTATAGAGAGAAATCTTCTTGGTATGAAACACCTAAATATATTAGAATATAATACTCTCTAAGAAAACAATAAACATACACACCCATGCAGTTATCTTGGTGATAAAGGGAAAAATTGATACTGGGAAAGATAAGAGAGTGATGCTGCCATCAATTATACACACGGTCTCTACTGATATCTATCTTAGGCTAGAAGGGTTTTAAGTCATAGATTTCCCAGGAGACAGTCTATGGTATAAGTAAGCTAGTAAGTTATATCACAAGTATCCCCTCCTCTGTCCCCTGCACATATATTAAGTCAAACATAAATCATACAAAGGCAAGAGATTTCAAGAGTCTTGCTAGCTCATGCACTGCTGGCTGGGACAGGATAAAATGTCTCTTCAGAGAACTTCTAACAATAAGCTCAGTGCCCACAGGAGTACAGAAATACAGTATATGCTGTAAATTTGACACTAGCTTCAGTGTTCAGGTTAACCCAATGCTCATATCAACAAGTGCTAAGCGACAATTATTCTCTTTCTCTGCTGTGTCACTTAATATTCAGAAATATAGAAGAAATACCTGTCTAGAATTCTCTCTCTAAAGTGGCTCTGGAAAAGTTAGTTACCTAGTCTCTGAGTTTCAGTTTTCTCACTTTTAAAGTAAGGATGATAGTGAGAACAAGTTGATAAGTTATATGCGTTATTGATAAAATAGGTTAAGTACTTAACAAAGTTCCAACTCATACTAAAATTTCAGTAACTGTTATTCTATGAGAAGAGTGGAGGTAGAGCGGAAACTAATTAATAAAGGCATTCTAGTTTTAAAGAGATGGAGAGAAGCAACAGAAAGAAGCAAAACCACTAAAATGAAGATTGTCCACTCAAGGGGTGATGCATATCATCTACCACTCGACACAGGAGAAACCCAGAGACTGGTCAAGTATGTACTTTCTACTTATGACATGCTTGGAACACTTGTCAAAGCATACCCTACCCTTATGAGGAATGGTTTTACTGTCTTATAATGAAAGACGCCTGGATCAAGTCAGAGAAAGCACCAGCAATACTGTCCCTTGATTAGTAAATGAGATCATCTGAAAATTCATGACAGACTGGTTCCAGAATCAACAAAGGTGGATGGAATGAAGAGGAAAGCTTAAAAACAGAGACCACAATAAAGAGATTTAGGGTCCAGAAGTTAACACAAAGTATTTAAAGTTACTAGGAACAGGCTCATGGACACTATTTAGAGATGAAATAATTCCAAAACCTATTCAATGAGTTAAAAAAAACCACTTTGTAACAAAGCCAAAACAAAGACTTTACCAGGAAACACCACTTAAGTATAGGGGATTTCTTAGTGGGATGGGATTAGAAACATCACATGAACACAAGCAAATTTTGCTAACAAAATCAAGGCATAATGGGGTTTATCTTTGGCAACTCTGAAAATATACAGCTTTCTCCAATCTTGGAAGCAAATCAGTGGCAAAGCTACCAGGAAGAGGTTTGAAAGGCATCATTTAGATTCCAGTGTATCCTAGGAGAGCTGATAATAAAAAGTTGGGGACACATATACTGGCACATGAAAAATTGTGTGAGAACAAAAACTCAACATTAACCCAGTTGAAATCCAGCAATGAAGACTTGGGAACTGTCCAAAATAGGAAAGTAAGCCATCCTTATTAATATACAAGTGTATTCGGAGAAAAGAGGAAGCCCTAAAGATCTTTAGGTCCTAAAGATCCTTATTAAAACATTATTACAGGGCCTCCCTGGTGGCGCAGTGGGTTAAGCAACGCACTATGAAGCAAACCGCAGCCACTACAGCACAAGTTCGATCCCTGCTGCCGCCAGGGGGGTAACCCACATGGTGCAGCAGACCTCTCCTGCTGTGCCCGCTGCTGACCTCAGCAGTGTACTTTAGTTGATCTGCCTGTTCTGCTCCCCACTCTCTGGTGAATCCTCTCAACCCCCTCCACACCTCTGGCCTGTACCCCAGTTCTTGTATGCATAAATTAATAAATCTTAAAAAAAAACAAAAAAAATTATTACAAAAGGGTCTCCCTCATGGCACAATGGGTTAAGCAACACACTGGAAGCAAACCGCAACCACTGCAGCACGAGTTCAATCCCTGCTTCCCAGGGAGGAGACCTACATGGCAAAGACCTCTCCTGCCTCACCTGCTGTTCCCCTCAGCAGTGTGTTTCAGTCCATCTGCCTGTTCTGCTCCCCATTCTGTCTCTGGTGAATCCTTTCAACCCCTGCACCTCTGGCCTGTACCGTAGTTCTTGTATGCATAAATAAATCTTAAAAAAAAAACCAAAACCAAACAACCCCAAAACCATTATTACATATAATGTAATATACAGACTTAAGAAAACCAAATGAAATAAATATTTGCTAACAGTCTCTAGAGCCTTACAACTAAAATATGTGGGCCCTAAACCAGCAATTGAGAGTTTGTAAGTTGTTGACATCATCTGAGAATTTGTAAGAAATGCAGAATCTCCTATCTCTCCTAAGCTTCCAGAATCAACATCTACATTTTAGTAAGGTCCCCATGTGAGTTGCACACATGTTGAAGTTTGAAAAACGCTGTGTCAAAAGGTTATCGGGACGCTTTAGTTTCTATATACTTTGACTCAACAAGTTTACAGTCTAATTAGGGAAACTACCAAGAAAATAGAAAAGATAAGAGAGACTCAAGAAAAAAATAATTTTCTATCTAAAAATTTTTATTATTGTTCTAGCTCTTTGCTAAATAACATGGTCATTGTACGTGGTCAGTGTCTTAAAATTCTACCATTCTGGATGCTCTTTAAGTTTTATAATACAAGCTACCCTGAAATCTAAGCCTTTGAGAAAGCTTTGTCTTTTCAGTCCTCAAGCTGGCCTACTGCAGGCTATACTTAAAGAAAAAAAAAATTAAGTAAAAATGTCTACACTTTAGAAGCATAATAAAGTGTCATTAAACCAAACAAAACCCACCATCTATGTCCACATTACCTTAGCTATGTAAATTTTTTAAAGTGCTTTGGTATGTTCCAAACAGTAAAATCTTTACCATTTATTCAACAAATGACCAAGTGGTTAGGAAAACCGTTGACATTCCGAAACAAAGAAATAATCAGCATTTGTTACAGTTTAAAAGTTACCTGCTAGACTGATCAGATGATGGTCGTGGGGGCAGTGGTTCCACTGAAAATAATTCTTCACTACCCTGCATGGCGTCTATGCTGGTACTCGCCAGAGTAAATGGAGCTGTGGGGCGAGCAATTCCCATTCTGACTGGAACAATCAGCGACTCAGCCACATTGCACAATTCCTCCACAGCATAAGGGAGCAGTGCTTGGAATACACGTTTACATTTCCCAATTGGCTGTGGAATAAAGTTGCTAGAGCAAAAAAGAACAGGTAGGAAACTTTTATGAACTTCTTCATACATACATATAATGCTATCATCAGAAAAAATGTATTAAAAGTAATTTTAAAAAGCCAAAATCCAAAAGGACTTACTTTTTCTTTTTGGATGAAGCCATTTCCACACTAAGAATGACAAACACTCTCGCCACTGAACGCAAAAACCTCATTGTTACAACAATAGCTTCTTCTCTGCGTCCAGGGGTGTATTTGTTTTGGAGTTCCTTCACTAATGTACCCAGCAGAGTATCTAGAAGCTTTAAATAACATAATCACTCAATGTTAAGAAAGCTCACAAGATCTTTAGACATTCAAAAAGTTAAAAACATTTTTTCAATATTAACATTTCTAGTAAAAACTACAAAATAAATTTAACCAAAACACTTACTATGTCAGAGATTAACTTATGGGACACACACCACTGTGCGACACACAGTGGGTCTCAAAAGTCATACTGTTTAATCCCTAAGTTCTATGCACATCAATTAATATTTAGAACACCACCACCAAGAATATCCAATCAGTAGAGTACTGGGCATTTATCAAAACAGCAAAATGGATGCAAACATTTTAATAAATTCATAACCCCATCCCTTCTCAATCATTATTATTGCTTTCTCTATTCTTTGCACAGCATATCATAGATTTTTATTATGAAAACTTAATCTCACATTCTGTTTTCTTTGTCTTTTTTTAAATGTTACATATAATAACTTTTATTTTTAAATTGCTGCATGACATTTCAGTAAGTGGTTGGGCTGTAATCTAACTCAATAGTTCATTATTACTAAACCATAAAGCATTTCCATTTTTAAATTTCACATTGTTCTATGACATTTTTCCCTTATATAATAAATTATTTATGACAAGTTCTGACGACAGTGGCTCTTGATATTATCAAGCTGTTTTACAAAAGAACATCAAATACAACCTCATCAACACTAGGTTAATGGTTTACATTCTTTTCTAATTTCACACAGCGAAATGGGTAGTTAAATTAAACTAAGTTACTACTAATTTTCAACACTGCTCCATGTTTTTGTACTGTTGCATTTTCAACACACCTTGATAATTTTATTTAAAATGAAAGAATATTCTGCTATTAACTAAAGTATTCAAGTCACCCCAAAACTCCACTTCCCTTAATGTACTGGTTAATTACAGCTTCTCAGTACTTAGTTTGGAATAGTAAAATGTTAAGAAGCAGAACAAAAAAATAAGTGCACCAAAAAAAATCCTTTTATTGTGCTTGTAAGTAAACATTTAAAGGACTTACCAAAATATCTGCTGTACACTTGACTATGAGGCAATGAGTGAAACAGTCTAGCCTAATCGTGCCACTTTGCTGATTGAGGTATACTTGCTCTTCTGGCAAAAGATGTCCTATCCTACTGCTGGCACTGAGACTAGAGAGTAAGGAAAGAGAGAATGCACTGTAAATGTCTGCACTCACGAAGAAAATGTTTAAGTCTAAGAGAATTTTAATTAATACATACGGGTCTTTATTCTCCTGGGACCCAAACATAATCATAGATTTCAGAGCATTCCAATCCTGTAGCACACGTTCCAATGCAAGCTGAGCAAATCTCGGGGGCTCCAAGTCATGATCGGGCATATCTGAGTCTAAAAAGTAAAACAAAGGGTAAGAAAATACAAAATACACCGCTCTTCGTGTGTGTCACAAATGTCACATTTATTCACCTTCAGGATTGGCTGTTTTCCGATTACGATCCTCCCTAATTCGAGGAGGTCTGTACTGGCAGTGCTCGACAGTCTGCCTTGCAACTGTCTGCACTAGAAACAGTAAGAGATGCTCTCCCCTGCAAAACAGAACATGTTCATTAGAGGGGGATGGCTATTCAGATCTGCTGTGCTTTTTCAATTTAATGTAAGTCCTAAAAATCCCACTTGCCTGCTGTTTGGCAGCGTAACTAGATTGGTAGCAGTGAGCAGACGATAAAGTAGATCAAGACGAGCAGATTTCTGTCCAGCAATTAGAGTTTTACATTTACATTTCTCCCAACAATCACAATAGGCTGTAGGTGACGTCCGTTTCAGTCTACAGAAAATTCACATACAAATACAAAAATTGAAATTTGAAACATATACAAAGGTCTACATTAAAAGTACAGAGGCATAATATATTGAAATCAGATATAACCCTTGTTAATTTTTAAATGCGTATCTTAATTGTTAAAGCACAGATAATGAGGATTATCTAGTGGCACGAAGTCTACAAAGCAATACAAAATTTTAAAAGAGAACATCCTGTAGTGACTCATAGTCAGTTCACCTGGAATATCTTTATATTCCCCATAATCCCATAAGTGGTCCTACTATGTGCATCGAAAGAACCATAAAGCCCTAAGATCTTCTGTGTCCTCTGATAAGACTATGAATCCTATGAGGACAGGGAATATATTATCTACCACCACCCTAACATCTAACACGGTGAGTATACTTAGTAAGGAAATCAATGAATAGATGATCACTCTTAGGTACTTAAAGGTATTAGCCAAAATTCTTTTAATAAAAATTATAAAGCAAATATGCAGTATCTATAAAAATTTCCCACTTGTTCTACACAATTATTTATTGTAAAGCACAGAATATGGTTTTTAAAAAGCAGTTTTCTATTAAATAACATCCAGCTATCTGGAGCAAACACTTACAGCTGATATCCCTATTTGGGTCCCTGAGGCATACTACAAATTGCAGTGCTGGGTTTTTTTTTTTTATTGTTTCTTAGATCTGTTAAAATTAACAAATTAGTCCTGGTAACTACTGCCATATGAAAGGCTAGAACCTTTAGTTTAAATAAGACACAGGTCAAAAATTGACCATGATTCGCTTAATATTTATAGCAATTTCTTTCTAATATACACTACTAGAGGAAGCTGAAGAATGCGAACAAAATTCCATAGATACAATTCTCAAAAGACTAATTTGGTCCCATGAAGTCACAGTGTTCTGATATAACGCATATGCCCACCTATATTAGCCTAATTTTATTTCAAGAAGGCTATATCAGCACTGGCAAACAAACACTTCAGAGCTCCCTTTAAATCAAGAACCGTATTTGAATACTGGCTTAAAGAGGGCAGCTTTCTAAATTATGAAATAATTAGAGCATGACACAGTAAAGATTAGTTTGTTTATAACATTACAGAAAACTAGAATTGTACTCACTTGCAATCATGACCTTTATGACAAACCCTTGCACATTCCGTACAACAACAGAGTGACTCCAGCAAGCCACAAGTTCGGCATTCAAAAATATCCTAAAATTGAAAGGGTATATACATCTTTAAAAAAAAATATATCTGTACATCCTCATAATAATTATTTCTGATATTTTCTACAACGATTCAATACAATGCCAGCAAAGCAGACTAATGTGCTCTGGCAACAGTCACAACTGGTTTAATTTTACAAATGGAAAACAATACCAATGGGGGGAAATAATTTACTTTTTGATATAGTTATCTATATTCAAGAGTTGTGGATCAGATTATACTATTCGATAAAGATTTCTAATTTTTGTGATATCTCATAACTAAATAAGCAATCAATTCCTTTGTCTCATTTACTTGGGAATTAAAAACTAATTTTCTTTAGAGTCTTATAACTCAAGAGTAAAAGGAAACATCAGACTTGCAATTCCAAAGATAAAAACTACAACCCTAGTGACAGTAAAAGGGAAAAAGAGAAAACCTAAAGAGATCATAATCACAGAGAAACGTATAACTTACCTGGTTAATGTGTTCTGCTCCAGTCCATGTGAAACTGCACGTATCATTACAACACAAGACATATAAAGGGGAGTCATCAGGGTTGGTACCTGATGGGCAAACCATTCCCATAAATACATCTTCTTCTTTTTCACTTGAGGATACTTCAGCTAAAAAGATCAAGAATACAGGAATTCATGTATCAAGAATGGTCTTCATCACAACCATCAACTACTTTCAGAAACTACCATATATTAAATAATAAATCACATACAAAGTAAAAACATGCAAGGAAATATGGCTACAAACAATGCCAAGTAAACTAAGTGTAATTATATCACAGTCACATAAAAGGACAACTCAAACATATGCATATCATGGCCATCTGAACTGTTAGCTCTGCATGATGCAATTAAGATGCAACTTCTACCTCTATTTAAGAATTACACAGAACATCTAGAATTTGACAGTGTTTTGAAAAGAAAGGTTGCTGGCAGGAATTTATATTCCTAAATCCTTTCTATAAAGCAGGTGTTTCAAGTCAGATATAAGAACGGTGAGACCTTTGCCAATTCTTTCTATAAAATTTTACCATGATCACAAACGGCTGGTATTTAAGGATTTATTTATTTATGCAAACAAGAAATGCAATACAGGACAGAGGTGTGGGAGTTGAGAGGATTCACCAGAGAGAGAGAGTGGAGTACAGAGCAGACAGGCTAACTGAAATTCACTGCTCGGGGGAGCAGCAGGCAAGACAGAAGAGGTCTGCGGCACCATGTGGGTCAACCCTCTGGCTGGGGATAGAACTCGTGCTGCAGTGGCTGTGGATAGCTTGATAGTGCTGCTACTGAATCCCTTGTGCCACCAAGGGAAACCCGCATTAATGGAAATTTTTGAAGAAATTTATGTCAGTCACTTTTTGATATAAGTTAGAAGATATAACAAAAATATATATACAAACACATAAATGTTATATATACACTAATATAAATATACTCAAAGAATTATCTTGGCCATTTCAAATCAACTGAATATGTGCACAGCAGAGGATCTATTCAAATTAAAAAACAAGCAATTCATTAAGGACTTGAAATAGTTACCTTTTGCAATTTTCTGGGCTGTTTCTAAAATGGTAATTGCAGCAGGATAAGCTCGGCCACTTACAGCTGACATAAATGGGGTCATCCCTCTTGCATCCCTAAAATAAGAAAAAAAAAAAGGTATAAACATTATTATTTTCTGGTTATAAAAAAAAAATAAACATTCATGATAAAACAAAAAACTTTTATGTGTCACCAATAGAGAAAATCATTGGTGGTCTTCTCTGGTCTCACTAAAGAAAGCACTTGTGTGGACTCCTTGCCTCTCTAAACCATGTTTCTCTTTCTCAGCATTAGAGACACTGAAGACTAGACCAGCAAGGGCTCTGGAGTTAAACTAACACTTTCTAGATTTGGGGATAGTAACAGGATCTCTCATACTACTGTGATGATTATGTGAATTATTATTTCAAAAGCTTTTAGCATAATGTCCAGCAAGTAATATGTGCTCGATATTATTCAATATTATTAACACCACCTGTCCCTTAAAAAAAAAAAAGCACCTTGAATTCTGTTCACTGAATTTCTATTGCCTCCTAGATTACTTGCATTTCCTAAAATTCGGTCCTCAGTTTGGTTCCCTCATTCATCTATATCATGCAACTACCACTTCTTTAAACTACCATGGCTACGTTTTTTTGATTAATCTACTCATGGATATCTCAGGGATACCTCACATCCAAGATGTTTAACAATGTCACAAATTATCTTTCTTCCCAAATCAGCTCTCTACCTGTCTTATCAATAAGCCACAGTAGCAATTTCATTAATAACTGAGACAAAAAACTGATTCTTCACAAAGCCTTCTTAAAACACTTTTTCACTTTCATATCTAATCTTTCATTTACATTTTCATCAACACATTAGTTTATTCCAATATACATATTGTTAAAGGTAGACATACAAAAACAGATTCTAGTCTCTATTCTTGCCCTTTTAAATTCTTTTAATGTCACTACCCCAGAACTATTCTTATAGCCCTACTTTAGCCTAACCAAAATTATTATTCAGAAACCAAAGTTATCACTTTAACCTAATTTTTTAAATTCACTAGCTATTATTCTCTTCTGATCTTTCACTTTTGGGGTGAATCAGTGTTTCTTAAAATATTTGTTTCCCCCATTTCTATGTTACTGCTCACTTTTCTTCCTACCTAGTTACTTCCTATGTATTCCTATCAAACTTCATTTTATAAAACTGCCCACTCCAGAAAAAAACATTTCTCCCATCTGTTTACTCAAAATACACTTATGTAGCTCTCCTACATAAAATTACTGTACATGTGATAAATGTATATTTCAACTTGACTATAGTCTAGTAGAAGGCACAGAGATACAGTATTGATTCTACAACACAAAGTTCTCAATTTTTCACAAACATGCTCACACTTTCAGTTAAAAACAAAACAACTAACCAAAAAAAGTTTCATACTATCTGCCTCAGGGAATTATGAACTGGTTGGAAATAACAGAATACTGTTCTCTGGGGTGATTTTATCAAAACCTACCTTTTTAAGCCTTTATTATAAAGTCAAAATCTAACCACCCACATGTAGGATTGGAAAGACTAAGGAATGAATCCTTAAATTGAAAATGAGTATTTTTTTCTAAATCCCTCATACCCCTGCACATAACCTCCACACACACACAACATCTGCACCACTATGTTCAAATTGAGATTTAAAAAATGAAGAAAACACTTTTGGAACTGTAGCATCTATATAACTAATTTACAGATATACCACTTAGGAAATTCTGTTAGCAACTCTAGGAAATTCTCCTATATTTATAAAAAGGACCAATTTGAGACTCTCTATCCTTACCTACCGAAGAGTCAAGTAAAACAACGTTGTCCAATTTATTCAAAACTAACATCAATAACACAACCTGGGGCCTCCCAGTTGGCGCAATGTGTTAAGCAACGCACTATGAGGCAAACCGCAGCCACTGCAGCACGAGTTCGATCCCTGCCACTGGCCCACATGGCACAGCAGACCTCTCCTGCCCGCCCACTGCTCCCCTCAGCAGTGTACTTCAACCAGTCTGCCTGTTTTGCTCCCCACTCTGTCTCTGGTGAATCCTGTCACACACACACACCCCCAATACCTCTGGCCTGTGCCCCAGTGCTTGTAAGCATAAATAAATAAATCTTAAAAAAAAAAAATACCACCACCTGATTAATAGAATAGCATTATTTTACATACTTTCTCAGCTGAGAAAAAAACCCCACCACCATGAGGATACTAAAATAAAGAACTTGTAAAGTAGAAATGCACAATGGATTAAAAATGAAGAGAAAGGGAATAATACAAGTGTTTAGACAATATCTTAAAGATCATTTAGACAATGATTCTGAAATTATATAAATATAATATGCTTTTAAAAATCATAAATGCAAATTAAAATGACAATTGTGAAAATAAAAATGGAAAGATACACATATTTGTATCTATCACCATTTTTACCTGTGCCTCAAATCACTAATGAATTACTTACAATCCAGACTTATTTTATTAGTGGGGCCGTAAATGAAGTAATTTACTTCTTTAATCATAAATTCTTATCGGCTCATTTTCATCCAAAAGTCATAAAGGCTTAAATGTGAAAACTCCTCTTCCCCTCAAAAATAAAGTCAGAACACCTTCTTGTATGTAAACATAGGGAGGTGGTAATGGGTCACTCAGTAGTTTTATGAGCTTGCATAAGTTAACTGACTTGCAATGCCCATTCTCTCAAATGTAAATGGAGGGGGGTGGTGACAGCACATATGCTCCAATCAGTCATTTCAAGAATTAAGAGTTAATTGCAGGTAGAGTTTGGCACACCTATTAGCTAACTTTATAAAAAATGCTTATTATTACAAGTTTCTAAACAAAGGAGAGACAGAATCTTTTAATGGTCAATGAGCATTTACCACAGAAAACTGATCAGAAACTATGTATAATCTCATGATGATCCTGCAAACCAAGAAAAATGTCCAAAGAAACCATTAGAATCAAAACAAATTCCAGACCCCATCCCCAGACCTCCTGAGACACACTTTTAGTGTAGTGTTTGAGAATCTCTAACTTTTAATTTCTCAGGTAATAGTGATATAACTGCTATAACCAACTTAAGAACTCACACTTAAGAATAACTAAACTATGATCCTTTTAACACATAAATGCACACCCTGATCAAGGTGACATAAAAAGCAGTCTGTATTCATCTAGGGTACACTCTATAATCTTGGAGAAGGCCTCTTTCACTGAAAAGAGTTTAGTAACAGGGAATACACTATTAAAATTTGATAAATGATCTTAAAATCACGTAACATAATTGTTGTCCATACACTGCAAGACCTGGAAAAGTAAAATGAAATAAGCTAAATTTTCATATCAAAAGTATATTCAACTTCTTACTTGGCAGAGAGGAGTTCTCTCAGATAAGGCTGCAGAACAACACTGTCACATAGCAATTTTAATATAAAATGAGCATTGGCCTTTCGATCTTTGGATTCTACCACAGATGGCTCTGTCGAAGGACCTGTAATTAAGCAGACCATGTAATAACAAAATAAGAGTAAACAAGACCGAGCGGAAGAATATTTTGGATAATATACCAAGTACCAAATAAAATATAAGAAAAAAATTCTAGTATCAAACTAGTACTCCATTATAGAGAATTAAACACACTCACAAATTTTACAATTCTTAACTAATGAAATCTTTGAACATATATATAACAATTTTACTTGTGATAAAAGCATAGATCTGTGGAAACCTATATCCGCAGTATATACCCCTGTATCTTCCAAATTCCTAGCAGATAGAACAGTAGAGGTTCTCACCTGGAATGGTAGAGGTGCTTGGTCCTTGACTGGTGCCAGTAGCTGCTGTGGTAAGAGATCCCACAGCAGGGGCCAGGATAAAATCAATGTCACCATCTTTCAGTAAACAGAACAGCAGGATGTACATCATTATAGGCAACATATCCCTAAACATTCTTTTAACTGGTCTTACGGCTTTTCTCTACAAGCCAGAGCTCAAATCAGACAGAGATTTAAGTGAAATCTTTTTTCCAAACTATAAGAAAAGGAACCCACTAGGCAACTAGTTCCTTATCCTGATAGCTAGCTTCTTAACAGTACTGCAAAATTTATTTCAGTAAAAGAGAGATACCTAACAAGAGTTTCTAGAATCTTAATTTTAAAATTATAAACTCCGTATGACAAATCTTTATGACTAATTTAGTTGTAATACTCACTGGTTATTTTTAAATGTTTCTAATTTCTAAATAGCCCATTAAAATGTACTATTTCTTTTTTCTTATGATGTTGTTTTTTTATTGAACATAAACAAGAGATCTTACCAGGATCCATTGCAGGAGGGTCAGGAACCCAACTAGGGGGGGCTATAGGAGGTGAGACTGGATCTTGGTGGTCACTAGATGAAGCTCCAGCTTCATGTCGACCCAACCCAGCTGCTCTCAAAGAACGTCTCATCATTTCCCGTAATCTCAAACTAGAAAAACAGACACAATCAGAGCTCACCACCACGACTAAATGTAATGAAAAAGCGCACAGAACTTCTCATCTGAGATCAAAGTTTGTTCTATAAGTAAATACTCCAGACAAGGGAAGTGAAGTACACATGCCAATTCTGGAATCACACAGTAAGTCAGTGAGGGATAGAAATGAAACTGGGGGTTCCTATTTCCCAGTTCAGCACTTAATCACTATATTAATAGCTCCCACACAAACTTAAGCACAGGGAACAAAAGTTTCAGTGAAAATTAGAAAATAATCTTCAATACAAATAAGAAAAAAGAACAGTTGAACATTAAAACAAAAATATTTTCTGTCCCCTGTTTATAATCAGTGAGAATTAAGTTTAATAGTAGACATCAGCAACATACTGATTAGCACAAAACCAATAATACTATTAGCCCACTAAATCCCATTTCTATGATCTCTAAAGCAATTTAATGTCCACACAATAAATAGTTTTAAAACAAATACCAACTTAGATTTTTACACAAAAAATCTTTAACAGTACAATTTGCATCCTAAGGAAATGAATGAATGAAACTGGAGCTTGTGAAATGTGTTGTTGAGTTAATGTCTGGGTGTTATTTTTTTCCTCCTGCTATACAAAAAAAACAAAACAAAACAAAAAAACAAACAAAAAAAAGATACTGCGCAGGTGTGTGTACATCACTAAAAAGAAAAAGAAATAATCACAAGTACAGATCTTGTTAGGGACCCTGGTTAACTACCTACATAAAAGCCCATACCTCTGAGTAAAATTACAGAATTCACACAGTAAGAACTAAGAGAGAGCACATGAGGCAAATCCCTTCACTCAGTCACAATTTTAGAGCTTCTAAATAAACGGGCTAGGCATCACATAAGGGACATCATTCTCCCGTGCAGTTTGAATCCCAAAGACATGACATTTCTGACATGAAAGACCTAACATCTTACCAGGTGAGCACTATGTGTCTATATATATAAAAAATTTATAAAGGCTTGAATCACTGTAACTATGATTTAATCTGAAAGTAAATTTTTTTCCCATATAGATACATTTTCAATTATATAAGGAATTTTGTTTAAAGCAATCACAATAAATTTCTTTTAAAGGGCTACTTTCAGGAACATGTCTATTTTATAAAGCTTGTGTATGGTAATAAACCCTTGGAAACAAACATTCCTTGGAAGAGTCTGCAAAATAAATTTTGTCTCAAATAACAGATTATTAGTCACTATTAAAAAATAACTATCATTCATTATTTTATGATATCAATGTCATCTACCCAAATTAGAAATCTGAATTTAAGAATTTTTAAAATATGGAAAGGGAGCAGGCGATAGTTATTATTTTAGTCGAAGTCACTTCTCTGTCCAAAAACATAACCCCCAGAGAAAGGCAGGCCCTTACCAGTAACAGCACTCACCAGGGTGACTATTCACACCGTGATGCTCCCATACAATTTTAAAATAAGCTCAGCAAAAACACTTGGTATCCTAATGTGTCTTACTCAAAACACAGAGAAGAAAAAAAATCAGCAGTTGGGTGGCACTGCAAATAACCTGAAAGTAAATGCATGTTTTGGGCATATCAAGCAGAATGTTTGCACCAGCAACACAAATTCAGTGCCTGCTGGGCCCAGAAGGTAAAATAAACTGAGGAAAAGGGCAGACAGGTATAAGAAAAGTAGGGAGAAATGGCAAACTAGAGGTGTACATGCTTATCTAAAGGCATTTAAATTTGAAAGAAAAGGCTTTTTTATTTTAACATTGCAGAGGCCAAACAAAACATATGTGGGCTATTCTCCAAATCCTATCTTAGAGTAGACTAAGAATAAATGAAGATAAATTGAGACCATAGTCTATCTTGAACTTGCAAACTCCCAACTTTGTTGCTGTGATGTAGTCAATTCAATATTAAATGAGGGGGATCATTCCTTGTCATTTTTTTTAAAAAAAGTCCTTAACCTCTTTTCTTCATTAGGTCTTGGGAACATTTTTAAGTACAATGCCCAGCTCCTCATATAGATTCTTTAAAAACAAAAAACAAAAAACAAAAAAAGAAAATTATTCTTCAAGATGTTGTACACAATTCATGAAGATTCACCTGTATCCTCAGTGGCTGAGGACAATACTGAGGAGATACCACCTTGGCTGCTAAGATTCAGAGTTTTGACATTTCTTCGTATAGGCTTGCCTGTAGTCATCGTATTTTCTGACAATATGGAAGAATTCAAGGATGATGTAATTTCCTCTTTGTAAGCACGTTATATCCATGCTACAGAAGCCTTAGAATCCAGTCATGTTCAAACATACCACTGTGACAAAAAAGCGAAGGTCATGTGTCTTCCAGATTAACAATCTCTAGAGTACATACACCTGCAATCAGATGCATCAATCAAGCTTTCCACTAAATCTGCCCTTTGTACTCAGGAACTATCGAGTCACATAACAAAACTTGTGAGTCAAATCATCATCTGAAGGCATTTAACAGTACTCCATTCAATATTGCAATTGCATCAGTTTTGAGCTTTACAGCTCATGAATCCCAGCCTGCATACTCATCAAGGGGCATCGCCTAGAAAATCCATTGTAGGCTAGAGAGGAGGGTTTCACTTCAATGAAGCAGTCTGTGGACTTCCTACTGCCCGGCGTGGATAATAAGACTCCTGTGCTTTCATCTGTTCAACCGGCAGCCCTGAGTTTGAACTGGTTAAGAGCACTGCAGTGAAATCTTCAGCAAATGCCTCAAAGGAGCTTACTCTGCAAATTATTTCTGTGAGCAACAGATCACCCACTCTTGAAGCTCCTTTTAGTCTTTGCCTTCAAAAGTATAATCCTTACATGAAAAAAAGATGGCAGCACTGGAATTGGACAAACCATATCAGAGTCCAACTTGATTTGCACCTGTATTTTCCCTGAGGAAATGAAATACCTGAAATAATTCAGACACTAATTTCATCATGAAGAACTTAAGTTGCTTTCCATTTTAGACCACTCTGCCTAGTGCAGCCTACAAAAATAAGTGGTGATAATCCCCATTCTGTAGAGTCTAATAATTCTTTCATACTGTTTTAAATTAAAATTTGGTTACCCATATATGTTTTAATAAATCTTACTTCAGTATATTTTGAACCTGGGAAGCTATCAAGGTGATTATCAATTTAAGAATAATTGTTTTTAAAGGGAAAGTTGAATATGGAATAAAACTGGCAAAGAGTGTCTTCATTTTAAGCAAACCTTACGACCTGTCACATTAGCACAGTGAACAGTGCTTCCATAAACTATCTGGCAAGTATCCAAGAATTTTTGGCTCTAGTCTAGAATAAATGTCTTACAGGGAACAAACCCCTACAACCTAAGTTCTTTATATTTTTCATCTATTCAAACACTTAGTAATTCTGAATGTGTTATATAGGAGGGTCCTACTCACAATTCAGAAAGTCTGAAAATTTAAAATAGCAATGTGATTCATGAGAGTGATTCATAATATACACCAGCTTTCATTTCTTCCCAGATCATTAAGACATCTGAGAAACTCACCTAAATAAGCAATCTGAAAATAAAAGGTTGATGTTCTTTTCAATTATTCTATTATTTGTTCTTCAACTAAAGAAAACTTCCTAAGAAGCAAGAATGGTAAATTTAAAACACATTCAAAGATCAAGTTTGAACTATCTGCCTAAATTATCTCAATTTTTTAAGCATCTAGGTACTATTGTTCTAGTCTTAAACTCTAATTAGATATTACCAGATTTTTTTTCCCCAGGGTGATATTGGGAAGAACAAAAACAAACCAATTCATGCACAAAATAGATAAAAAGATACATTTCTTTCTGTGCCTGGTTTGTTTCTGCCAATTAAACTTTCCTGGTAAAAATCACATTACCTTCGGCTACTTGATGATCCAGCCCGATTACCTGGGCCATTACTTGAAACAACTGATATTGCATTTGCAATGGCCTCAACAGCAGAAAGTCTTTCTGCAAATGTATTTCTTTCAGAGCGTTCTGCTTCTGAAACATAGAGGGGGAAAAAATTAGAATGAATTCAAACTTCTGCTTTATACTTTAGTGTTTTAATTTACATACTAGAAATAATAGCTTAATTTTTCCACCTACAGTCTTTAATATGCAAGTTACTTCCTTATTCTTACTTTTCAACCTGCAAAGGTTGATTGAAATTTCATTTTTACTATCAAAGAAGAGAGTCTCTTATCAGTGCTTTAGTCTTAGTTTACATATTACAATCTTTTAGTGATAAAAGTCAGGCCTGCAAACCACCATTCAATAACAGTAGCCACCAAAATACCATTAGCATAATTCAAAACTAAGAAAAAAACATTATGATTATATAACTGTACTTTAGGGCTTTCAATTTTACCATTTAGTTAAAAATTTAATGGCAAAAAAAAAAAAGCTTATTTACTTTTCCGAAAACATCTAACAACTCACTAGATAATTTTTCTTCTACATTCTGAAAATTGGAACAAAAGATGCGTCAACATAACTGGACTTAACTTGCTAAATAATTTCTATAATAAAAGTCATCTGCAATTATAAAATCAGTCAAGTTCATTAAATATTATACATAGAATGTATATGTGACAGAAAACAGTTCAATACAACAAAACACTGACAAAACTTTTATTTGCCTAATGTTACACAGGTATCCTAACAAGAGGGCAGGCATTTTTACCTTTGGAGACGGAATAAGATTTTGCAAACCAGAGTAAAAGTAAGCTCATTACAGTGTTTTCCCTTTCTTTCATTTTTTTCAAAATTGCCTAATTCTTTTTAAAAACCCTGTTATAATTATTAATCTCACCCTCTTCTTCTTTAGTTTCCTTATTGCTGGTTGGAAAGCAAACTGATACACAAGCATGCAAAATGTTTCGATTTCCATCACATCTGTGGCTGATGAACGTCTGTAGCATCTGTAGATTCTGTTCTAAAACAACTGCTTGCTCAAGATTCATAAGATACTGCCGACAAGCTTCATAGTCACAGCGTAGGATGTGTTGCATTAAAGTTTGTTTCTGTGCTCACACAAATAAAAAAAAAAAAAAAGTCAATGAATTTGAATAGCACACTGAGTAAGTCAAAAAAATTCTCATGGCCAGCACAATAAACAGAGACAATTTCAGAGAGCCTGGCAAAGGGAGTTGTATCTAAGGGTTCTTTCTAAACAGTATGTAACTGATAAGGACAGAAAAGGATAAGTAAACTTTCTGTAAATGACCAGTAAATATCTGTAGCTTTCCCAACAAACTCAAGTGTGTAGCTATAGCAGGAAAGCAGTTATGTGTAACGTACAAATGAATGGGACTGGCTGAACTTGGCCTGCAGGCCAGCCTTTATCCACCTCTGGTTTACACGACATATAACCACTCACCCCAGAACTCTATCAGGACTGATAACCAATTAAGCAAAGGATACACATTTTATTCCAGGTTTGCTCTCATACTCTTAAAGGTTTATCATACTGTGGCACATGAAAATCAAAACCTTCCATTCCCCAAAAATCTCAACAGATGCAACCTCCCCCAAATATCATAACCTCCCCAAATATCATAACGTCTCCCAAATGTTTTATCTTCAAAGATATGACAATTCTGATTGTCTTATAGAGCACATCATTAACTACCTGTGAAAGAGCGTGCTACAGACTGTTTAACCGCCCCCCGATTCATAATTTGAAGCCATACCCCCAGTGTGACGTTTACAGGTGGGGCCTTTGGGAGGTAATTAGGTCATAAATGGAATTAGTTCCCTTAAAAGGAACTGAAGAGACCAAAGTCCTTCTCTTCTACCTTCTGAGGACACTGCAAATGATGGCTATCTATGAACTAGTAAGCAGGTCCATACTGCACCAGACACAAAATCTCCCCATGCCTTCATATAGGACTTCCAACCTCCCTTAATTGTGAGAAATAACCTTCTGTTGTTTATAATCTACTTGCCTATAGAGAACCAAAATTGTATAAAGGCTGGGAAAGAAAGGGGAACAAAGGAAGAAACTTTTCCATCCCTACAATATGAGATAATTGTATGATGCCGATAATTGCAGCATCTTTATTTCGTTTTTTTTTTTTTTTGGGGGGGGGGGGGTTTTTTTTTTTTTTTNTTTTGTTTTTTTTTTTTTTTGGGGGGGGGGGGATTTATTTTTATTTATTTATTTATTTATTTATTTATTTATTTATTTATTTATTTACTTATTTACTTATGCATACAAGAGCTGGGTACAGGCCAGAGGCGTGGGGAGTGACAAAATCCACCAGAAACAGAGTGGGGAGCAGAACAAGCAGATCAACTGAAATATACAATTGCAGCATCTTTATAGAATCAAATGCCCATGGATATCTGAAGTAATACAAATGACTAAAGGGGACCTAGTGTTAAAAAGTACCACAAACTATATCATAAATTAGTGGTGACTAACACTCGGACTAAGAGCAATAAATTTTAGCAGTGGGGATTGCAATGAAGTTGAGAGATCACATATTGCCTCTCAAGAGAGAAAAATTCGTGTTTTCTGATAGCTTCTAATTTTTTAAGAGTAGCTGAAAATAAAACCTGCATTTTAAATATAAATCCTGTACTTTTGAGATGGTATAAAGGTATTTTTAGGTCCAAGTTCAAATCTCAACCACCTCTCCCCATCACGCACACCCAAATCTGAACCTTTAAAACCCCTTTCTTTCATTTACTGCTGACACCCAGTCACCAAGCTTTATAACTTCTACTCCCTCAAGATCCTTTTACTTTGTTCTATTCTGAATAGATGCATTAGCCTTTAGGTCTGGTCTCTAAACTTCTGTTCTCCATCCACTTCTAATCCTTTTTTAAAAACATCTTAAAATCCTTTCCCTTCTAGTTTGTAAGGAAAAGCTCACACCCTTTTAGGTTAACACACAAGGAACCCTAGTGACTTTCTGTCATGCTACCAGTTGCCACTCACTGATACATATGAGCCCTGCCTTTTGGTTAGATCAAAGGAATGTACATGTTCTCCCATTATATTAATGAGATCCAAAAAGGCTACTGTTCATAATTATAATATTACCTCCAACCTTCATCTTGTATTTAGGAGACCTTGATTATTTAAAGTTGTGTCCAGGTATCACATCTTCAGAGATACCTTTCCTACAGTTAATCTGATTTATAGCCCTCCTCTTTGAGCTCCCACAACCTTGTGCATGTCTTTCTCAAACACTGTAATCACCGTGTCTCTTGCCCTAATAGAAGACTAGATCCAACAGAAAAGAGAAAATGATCTGTTCAAGCTGATTGTTTTTAAGACTCTAGCAGTGTCTTCTGAATTACAATGCCAAGTAATTCCAAGTCAAATTACCTCCACAGCCATGATAATAATAGCAGCTTTCTTTTTGATTGTTGAATTGGCAGGAAGATTAATTAAAGAATGCACACCCATTCCAAGACTACTAATAGGTGGAAGATCAAGCCAGTCAGGATCCCTTATTCCTCCCATGCAATCTTTGGCCATTGGATAAATAGTACCATTTCCATCTCGAAGAATAATAGGAGATTCCTATATTAGAGGGGAAATAATAAAATTAGTTCCCATTCAGAACTATGGCTGTGATCTTTATAATCAGTACATTTGCTATTCTATACTAGTAATGACCAAATAAGAAACTTAGTATTAAAATGTGCTGAATATTCTAAATTCTTCAATAGTTAAATAACAAGCGAACTAGTATCAGATTCTTAAGCTTCACAAAAATGGCAATGTTGTTGTATTACTTCTTAAAAACCAAAAATAAGACTCTACCTGTCCAGCAGTGAAAATGGCTACATTCCTCTCATTCTGCCCAAGGAAAGCAATGCTGCTTGTAGGAAAATTATTTTCCTGTTCTGCTTTTCCTGTAGCAAGGTCAAAGATACAGTATCTCACCCAATTTCCAGTCTTCAAAACAGCATGGACACCTTCAGAAACACATAAATGTATTACAGATCTTTAGTTACATAGCAATCTCTATTATATGTCTACCAAATTTTTGTATCTCTCTGGCCACGTCTGTAAACCAATTTCAAAGCACACATTTAATTACATAAAGTTATACACAGACCAAAACATCATATGCCCCAAACCACTTTATCCTATTCCCTTTTACTGCGAAAGTATTAATGGGATATAGATTCTGCCAGCTGAAAAAAGTATGAAATCTTTACCTTTGGAATCCACATTCACTGCTAATATTTCTGTTTTTTCAGGTATACAAAGCTTTTTAGGAGTCCTTTGGAAACAATCAGGAACTTTCGGTGTTCCTCCAGTTTTCACTACCTGCATGACATAAAAGGAATTTTGTTCTTAAACTCTCTAATATGCTCACTCAAGTAGTCATGTCCTTTATTCAGCTAAGTGGTTCCTCTACACTTACCTGCAGTTCATCAATTCTAAGTAACCTACAATCTTGTAAGAGAGAAGAAGGATCAGCATCTGAACCAGAGCTGCTCTGACAGTTTGTGTTATTGGACGTTCCTGGAAATTTTACAGCAACATAAGCACCATCCACTTTTAGCACCTAGAAGTATAGGTAAGTAAATACACTCAGTTATTAATAATCACGTATATGAAAGGAATGTGCAAATAATGTTAATTGAACTAATTCAATATTGAAGGTATTTAATTTCTTGAGTATGTTTCCTCAGCATCACTAAGTTATAATATTAACCTCAACACTAACAAAAGCTTTCTTGTTGATGGTTATTTCAAGGTTTATTTTCTAGAGGAAAACTAACCCAAACAGCCATTGATTATAGTTCAAGAATGTTCAGCAATCAGCTGAAAAACATTAAGCATATCCCATGAAGTCCTTCCATCCTCATTTATTAGTTTAGAGTTCCACAGGCAGAAGAACTTTCTTGAAGATGATCGTGATCTACATCTATACTGACCAACATGGTGGCCACTAGCACAAGATTTGAAATCGTGACATTTGCTTTCAATCTCTGCTACTTACTCTCTTTGCTACTGAGTAGTGTAATGTCCACACATGAAAATACCTGTCCATAATCTATAGTTCTATTTTGTGAATTAAATGAACAGTGTTTTAGAAAGGCTTTTGTAAACTACATGGCATTGTGAATCTACTTCTTTTTTTAAATACAAATGAAAGGCCATCATATTTCAGAAACCAATGAGCAATCAGGAAAACCTTTACTTCGCAGATATTAGATATTATACAACTACAGATGAATTTTGTCTGAAAGTATATGAGTTGAGAAAGGTAAAATTAATGGCACTTAGTTGATGAACTTAGAAGGTAAGACCCTCTCCAGGAAGAAGGGAAGAGAAAGTGGAAGGTGACTTAAAGAGAGTAGTAAGACTTTTTTTTTGGTCTTGAAAAGAAAGGTTTATTTAGGAAAAAAGGGAAGAATAAAGACCCTCAGGCATATGGTACCTGGGAGGGGCAAGAGAGATTTTTAAATGTTACAGAGGCAGATCTCCATTAAAACTGTCCAGTATGTCCAAAATGGACTCTACTGAAAATTATCTTTCTGCAACTTTCCTGCAAATCTAAAATTTTTGCAAAGTAATATTCTTTGAAAGCAACATCTAACCAAAATGCTTAAGAAGAGCATAAAATTATCCTCTGTCAAGGACAGAGGAGATACCTAAATCAGAGCTGAAAATAAAGAGATTATTGAAGGTGATAAGTACAGAATCTGTGAAGAAAGGACTGATGAACACTTACCAACCATAGGTTGGTAACCAGTTGGATAACCAGTTATTTATAATGAATTATTAGATATTCTGAACCAACCTTGCCAACAGGAACATTCTTAACATCTTCCACAAAAACGACTTCTCGAAGAGACCACTGCTCTTCGTTGACCTTTTCCTCTTCCTTCGGGGCAGGGGTTGACCGTCGTCGTTCTTAGACAACAACAAAATGGTAAGTACCAAAAAGAAAATGTAAAAGAGACTTTATAGATTTCATCTAAATAGATGAGAAAAGATCATTTTTAAAGGGATACATAATTGAGATACCCAATGAAATCTACATGAACTACCACTTTATAAATTTAGGTTTGGAGACCAATTTTCACTTAAGGGGAACTCATAAACAGCCATGTCAGATAATATTTATCTAACTATATTGACAACTACTACGAACAACTGCAAAGAAGAAATAAAAAGCACATTTTAGAGCTCAAAATTAAGGTTATATGACTGAGGCTATGTGAACAGTTTAGAAAGGAAAACCTGCTGAACTGCTCTTAGAACTATCAAATAACTATTAAAATCTAACTTTCAAATTTCTCAGTTGCAAAGTGACTACATTGTAAAAGAAATTTTGAGAAACCTTAAAAAAATCCTTTAAATCCAAGGCTCATCAATAAGTTTAAGTTTAAAAATTCCACAAACTGAGTAAAAGTTGTTGCGACCAAGACATAATCAATATACAGTAGCAGTCTCAACAAAGATGGGCAGATATTCTTAACAGCAGTTATTTCCTCCAATCACTGCAATGCATTGTATGTACTGTAATAATTTGTAACTCAAAAACAACAGAAAGAGCCAACACTGTAAATTCTGTTTTTCATTTAAATGACGTCACACACACAAAATATAAAGCCAGTAGAAGCACTACTTATATATAAAGATATTTAAAATAATATGAATTGTCTCAAGTCAGAAATAAACATAGTTGCCTGCGTGGGACTACACGATCCTGTGAACCACACATACACTTACTATATGGCATCGACGCACTACTGGCAATTGACGACGCATCACTGCATGTGGATGCTGGAGATGGTGGAGGACCCATTTCCGTTTTCACTGGTTCCTGTTTACTTTCAGGCCTGATATTAGAAATAACATTCTCCTTATAATTAGGAATATTACAGATTTGGCAAGTGTTAAACAGTCTGTTATTAGACTCAAGTTTATTCTAATAAAAGAATGAAATACTAATACGTTTACATAATGATATAATTTTAGGACTCAAAGTACTAATAAAAAAGGTATACAAAGACTACTTTCAAATTTTTAATACTCTAAAATGGGAAAAGAGACCTATACTATATAAAGTTATCAATAACTTGGAACAATGGTCCAGATAAGCATTACGAAGAAATAACCACAAAAGTTACACTCATATGTATCAACATAGCTTTATCATCAGTCTCTTGAGCAAACAAATTTCACAATTCAATAAACCCTACTTGACAAAGCAAAAGGCAAGTAAACAAAAAAACCACTGGGATCACAAATATCTTAGAATTCAAAGGAAGGATTCAATTTATAATGGCGTTTTAATAAAAATTTATTCTTGAACCATCTGCTGATGAATTATTAAAAAGAGAAATTATAGGATTACTAGACTATTTCCTTCCTGAGTTCATTAATGCTCTACTTAAGAGATGACTACAGTAACTGTACAATAGTCTACAGATGGCAACATCTTTTATTCATTAAAGGACAGATGTCAGTTTTTACTCAGAAATGTCACCAATTACTCAGAAATTTGTTGTTATGTTTACATATATTAATCAATTTAGTATATATGGTGTAATCAGGGCATTATCTTAACCCTTTCATTTTCTATTACCCTTACTAGGAATTTCACCTGAGCTTAGAACCAGCCCACAAAAATCCAGAATTGTCTCTACCAGCATGTTAGCAAGAGGGCTTGGTATAAGCACACACGAACACTTGACCGCTCTGCCAATCTCATGATGGAAGAAAGCCAACACTGACCTATCAAGAATCTATATACATGAAATTACTGTTAACATTTCACTGTGCTCCTTTACTAAATTTATTAGTCTAGATGGCATATTTCAAGAAGAAGTTTGAAAAACATCATAAATTACAGTACATTCTTGTTTACACTGTAAAGATGAAACATATTTTAGGTGTTCTTTTAAAAACAATGAAACTGCAATTGTTCCCTATATTTTTAGAATAAAAATCAATGTAGCTAGATAAAAAAGTATATAGTCCATTTTTCAGAAACAAAACAGAAAGCACTAAGACAAACTAAAAACTAAGCACTAAGACAAACTAAAAACTTTAATTAGGTATAAAATACAATAAATAGCTTTTGCTTATTAGACAGTTTTAACGTAGCCTGAATTTTCTCAATTTCAATTTGGATTATTAACATTATGGGAATAGCAGCCATTTCAGTTTTAAAAACCTGAATGTGCGGTACAAATCCAATCATTTCTTTTAATGCCTGCATACAATCAAAATATTTAAAATGTCATTTCTAGAATGTGGTATTACATTTTATCTCCCATGTTTCTATGATTGTATTTTTATAAAATTATTTAAAATTTTAAGTTCATATACCAAACAACCAAATCATTACACATTAAATATTTTTAAAGATGAGTAGATGCTTTCTGAAAGCAGCGATGTTTAATTTGTATACCTGGCTCCCAAACAATAAATCAGAATGCAGGCAATCCACAATCTAGTGGCATTTCTGTCCATATATCTTTCCACCCCAAAAGTTTATAAATCCTTTATAGAATATCCCTTCCAGCAAACTAACCTGTAAAACCATTTCAATGATCAAAATGCAGTCAAGACATTACATAGAAATTAAGATGATTAAGACTAACCAAGTTCCTACTACTACACAACACCTGCAAAGGATACATTCTAACGACAAAACGAAAATATCAGAGAGAACGCCATACTGCCACGTGACTATTGACAGCTACAAAATACAAAAATTAGCCAAGTGCAAACACTGGGTGATTCCTTTAAAAATTCCTGAGACCCTGAACAGGACCACAACAAGCACTTTTCTACGTCACTGCACAACTCTAATTCTTCCATGATCACCCCCATTCGTATAGTCATATACTAGAAACTTGTATAAAATCGAGATTAGTTTGGGTATTGTACTTACTTAGCTTCAGTAGTTTTACTAGCTTTGTCCATGCATTTCAAGCTCTCAGGAGATCTAAGTTGAAATCTACAGCTATCATTCATATTCCAAACTGACTCCATTAAGACACCAACTTTAGGAATCCCAGCACTAATTGAAAATGCAACTGCTCCAGCATGATAGAGAGGATTATTTCTTAAGCATACCTAGCAAAAAAAAACATAATGTAATTTTAGAAGAAACTCAAATAACTATTTCAAATGTATGAAAATATCATGTATCAAAATACCATTTCCCAAAGCTTCCCAGTGTTCAGAAAGGGTGATAAACCATTGAATAAAAAATTTCCAACAAAAAAATGTGTGCAGAAAATTAGGGAGCAGTAATAATTTGAGCATATTTGAGAAAATTTTAAGTTAACCTCAAAATTTCATGTAAACATCCTGCTACAAAAAATACAATAGGAACAGCAGAGAAAAACTAAAAGGATAATCATTTAAAAGTGTAATGTAAACGAAACAAGTGCATTTTTTGTCTGTAAATCATTATTTGAAATTATTTTCTTCCTTAATTCATGATGCAATCAATATAAGCTCTATAACTTCATCTCCAAGGATATTAATTTCCTTCAGAAATTTTACTGGGTAAGTTTTATCTTAAATTGAAAAAGAAAATGTAGACATTAGTGTTAGATGTCGAGTTCAAGAGTCAATAACCTATAAATTCTCACTGCTAGGGAGCACCCTCAAATGATACCCAGAGACCAATGACATGCACAAAGTGGCACTGTTAAATACAACAGTTATAAATTCAAATGAGATTAAGAATATTATTTCTGGAAGTTTCTTTGATTTCTCCAATATCCAATCTTACTGATACTCTGTTCAAGTATTCAATAATTAATATTTATGTAGTACTTGATCAGTGGCATACATGGAGAGCGTTTTTTTTGGGGGGGGTGATTTGTAGTTAAGTAAGTGATACAGAAGAAGGTGTAATATTTCAGAAGTATGGGAACTGGAAATCCCAGCTCAGCCTTGCAATTCCACCAAAGAATAGCTGTATGTCACTAAAGTTCTGTAGCACAAAATGAACAGTTCGTTAAGAGATGATCTGAAGAGAAATTTTATCCAGAATTTTCCAGAAAAGGCTGAGGAAAGTTTAAAGTCTGAAAGAGGATCAGTAAAAAAGATTATAATTGAAAAAGAAATATGGTACGATACAAAAGAATATATTGTATACTGATGCTTTCTTTAAAAACACACCTCAAAGACAAGAGGTATGTAGCCAAGGTCCAGCATATGACAAGATATAAACTAAATACTGCAAAATATATTATTCTCAACAATTATAATCTACAAATGCAGTCATAGTTCAAAACGTTAAGCAATCAACAATTTCTGCTGCTGACACAAGAATGCTCTCCTTGTTCTATGGCTGTCTTATTCCTATCCCCAAAGTATTCCAGTATGCTGCTGTCTTTCAACAATTTAGTATCAAATTACTTTGTTTTTATTCAGTGCATCTTTAAAGTATTTTCTCTGCCTCCCCTTTCTATAGTAACATCATCCTACTTGCTAATAGGGCAAATGCTAAGATGCCCTGCTATCATGTAAATCTAGTAAACAAGGAACTCTGAGAGCAGCAGAAATCAGTATTTGAAGTAAAAAAAGAAAAGGGGAACCTCCTAAAAGAGAAAATCAGACCTGTCCAAAATAATGACAAAATCTAAATTATAATATTCAGAAGAGTGATCACTGAAATGCTGTAGCTAGAATCTGGCCAATAAAGGTGACAGAACAAGACAACCATGAGCAAGAAAATAAAAGCCATAAACAAAAAAGAACAGGTCCATTTAGGCTAGGTTCTGGAGAAAAGTAATAGTTCAAGTAGTGACTACATTTTAAGACAGGAAATACAGTGATACTGCCTTGTAGTGAAAAGAAAGTTGTGGATGAGGAAGTTAATACCACATTATATACCATTAATAAATCTACCATTTATCTAAGCATTAGGGACTATAAAGTCTTAAACATTCATTACAGCCATCAAGTTTTTAATTATCCTGAAGATAAATTTCTAGGAGGGACTAGTGAGTTAGAAGTATAACAAGAGTTCTCAAAATCCTTTGATATCAGGACCCTTTTGTCCCTCTAAATATTATTCAGGCCTCTCAAAATCCTTCTGTTTAAGTGGGTAGTATGTAGTTGGTATTTATTGTATTAGTAATTTAAACCAAGAAATCTAAGACTATTAACAGTAATAAACCGCATGTCAATATAAACAATTTTTATGAAAAATAACTAGTTTTTAAAAAAATTAATGTGTGGCACCGTTTGCATTTTTGCAAAGCTAATATTTGAATGAAAAAAGACATCCAGATTCCCAAGTATGCTTCTACATTTAATCTGCTATAACATAAAAGTTTGAATAAAGTATAGGAAGACAATTCATTCTCACACAGATATGTAACTGAGAATCAAGGAGGATCCTTCATATTCCCTGAAAGGATCGAGAAGTCAGGCGTTCTTGGACTACACTTTTGAGAACTACCAGGTGAGAAAAACTTTATGAGGTTTCTTCCATAAGGTAACTCTAGGAACCAAAAACCATCTCAAAGTCAAAAAACAAAATGGTAGCTACACAGAGATTTGACGAAGCCTGCATATCAAGCTGATAATATCCCGAAAGACTGGTATATTTCAAATTTCTTGGTTGTAAGAATTACAAGGGATATGTTATAAACACATCATTGCCTAGGTGCTACCATCAGACAAACTGAAAGAACATTTCAGGTAGGTGCTATAGATGCTCCACTGAAGTACCAGATGATTGTTAAAACAAGGCCAATCTGGGACCCTAGCCCCACTGGGAAATGTGCTGACATCAAGGCAGAATGCACATGTTACTCACCTGCTGAATACAGAACCAGTGAGGCAGCAGTATATGCTACTGGAGCCTGATCCTTCAAATGCTATTCCTCCAATAATATTGCTTACAGGGTAATTATCAGAAAAGAAAGTAATGCTGACGAGAACAATGTCCCATAGGACAGGTTTAATTTTAATCACTAACCTGGGTTCCAACAGTGATGTTTGGCATCGAAGAAATGCCAGCACTAGATTTGGGCTTTTTATTTTTTGCTCTAGCTTTCTCTAACATTTTTTTCCTTTGACTAAATGGGACTACACCCCTGAAAAAAAAAAAACACAAATTGGTCAAATAAGCAGCAAAATCTTAAATTAAATATTATTTAAGCATCTCTGGTTTATATTCCTTCTCATATTTTTGCTTCATAGTATAAACATGTACAACTTGCTCTTAACTGTAACTTGATCAAAGGTTTAATACATACATGGATCCATTTTTAATTAAACCCTTACGATTAAATTTTCTAGGAAATTCATCAATTGATATTTCTTTCAAATAATTTATTTTATTAGTTGGTTAACTTAGATATTATTTTTCAAATTTCCTAATAACTCCTTAAGAGTAATCAAAGAATACATTTCTATCAGTAAGGGAATAATTAATAAGACACAATTCATAAAAATGACTAATAATCTTTAAAATTTTAAGTAATATTATTAATGAAAATGCATGAAATTATGTAATAGCAAAGTACATATTTACATGTAGGGAGAAATATTTAAAATACCTTCAACATTAACAGTAGCTATATTTGGACTGGGGGATTATGAGAGACTTTCTGTTTTACACTTACATAAAATTTCACAATCACAGTTAGGAAGTATGCATGATTTTTATTAACTTTTTGAGAGTGTTTTAGTGTTATACTTTGTCCAAAGTAAAATTTCCCTCCCTATAAAGCATTAACTTTTGAATGATCTTCTAGTGTTGGCATTTTACTATTCAAAGCAGCTGTCCATGAACATAAAAGCATTTACTGTACGAAATTCCCCCTTCCTGTGACACTCACCACCAATATAAATTGTTCTCTAGCTGGGCACAAGTGTAGAGAGCACAGCAATGCAAAGAAACAATCCGTTCTCCTTGAAGTTCTGAATAAGTCTGTGCAGTGTGTTCTAACTTAGAAGCCACAGAACTTAAAGTTTCATCTACCCATGTAGCAACCTAAAGAATAAAAATATGAGGTTTAAATAAAAACAATGTTTTCAGGGCCCTCCCTGGTGGCGCAGTGGGTTAAGCAATGCACTATGAAGCAAACCATAGTCACTGCAGCACGAGTTCGATCCCTGCCGCCAGCCAGAGAGGTGACCCACATGGTGCGGCAGACCTCTCCTGCCTCGCCCGCTGCTCCCTCAGCAGTGTATTTCCATTGATCTGCCTGTGCTGTTCCCCACTCTGTCTGGTGGATTCTCTCACCCCTCCCCCGCACCTCTGGCCTGTACCCCCTTGCTTGTGTGCATAAATAAATACATTTAAAAAAAAACAAAAAACAATGTTTTCAAAAGGCCTAGGTCATCTAGGACAAGCCACACATACTCTAAGGCTGAAACTCTAAAATGCTTTTAGCTAAGTATTAAAAAAATAATTTAGAAAAGGTTCTTAAGATTAGAAACTAAAATACTTTCTTCACACAAATAAATCAAAACAGCAATTATGGAATTGAATGCCTAAAGTGGCCGTGAAAGCATAAGAAACATTTGCTACAACAATTTCCAAAAACAATGTAATAATTTTAAAGGCAAAATGATAATCGGAAATATAATATTCACACTGTCTCCAACATTTATAGAGGTTTAAATAAACATCTTTTCTTTTGTCAGCACTTATCCTGAGTATTTTTTTCCCTTCCCTTGCAGTAGAAGGTTATTTCTAAGGTTGGATCACAATAAGAGATAAACCAGCAACGAAGATTATACACAGGGCTGCTCTACTAAGGCCCTTCGTATTTGTGGATCTAGTTAGCCAGACAGATTAAAAATCTGGGCAAAGGGAGGAAGAAAACCAAGAATTTAAGCACGAACTGTGTATCGATCAATGCAAAGGGTTTCATACCTTGTTATTTTCTGTAGCTACAGTTGCTCTTATGCTATTTGCAGATAGGAGGACTATCTTTTCGTTGGTTAGCCCCAAAAATGTTGCTCGTGGATGATGTAATGAAGGATTCTTTGAAAGCATAAATAAAATCATTACCATTTTGTATGCTGATATGAATGAATGCCAGCTATTCAATGCAAGACTTAATAAAATACCTGTGCGTTTCGGTAAGGCTCAGATTCACTCCATTTCCACTGATAAAGTTCTCCTTTACTGCTGACAGCCAAAAGCTCAGAATATAGAGCCCCAATACAGATGAACTTTGTTCCATCCTATAAAAGTTGAAATAACACAATGATACAAAAACATACAACTGCCAATGATTTGACATACACCACTTTTATCACTACATCAATCTGAATTAATTATGTGAACCTAGTTACGCAGTTTTTAGCACAGTTGCAATGCCCTCCATAGTACTTCCCTGACTCACTTTCTGAACTCACTCTCTTCCAGTCACAATGGCCTTAATTCCTGCTTTTGAACTGTTTACCAGAATCTGGTCATGTCCTTTGGACCTTGGGCTCCAGGGTATGTTAAGCTAATACTGTCTTTTGGTTTCTATCAAATTCCAGTTTGGGTCAGCTTGGTTATAGTATTCCATTGAAGTCTGTATGTCTGCCAAGACTTGCCATTTAATAGCAACAGATACGCCTCATAGTTACAGAGAAAGAACAGTAGCTTTAATTTTCTTCTTCACCAGTATCAGTCATCCCTATTTTCAAGACACTTCCATAGAGGGATAGAGAGAAACCAAATCTGAAATTCTTGTAATTAGCAATTCCTTTTTTCCATTCATCATGGGGCTTGAAAACTACTGTGTATTCTTCATCAACATATTAACACCCTACCTCACACTCCCTTCTTGATCCTTGCTCCAAAGAATTTGACCAACTGAGTTCAAAGCCTGGACCCAACACTTAAAATTTAAGTATGTGACTCAGGTAAATCAGATAATTTCTCTGAACCCATGCCTTCACTTCAAAAATGGATACTTGGATATGAAATGTGTGTGGGGGGAAGCATGCAGGTGAGTAACATATAAAGTACACAGCACAGAATTCAGCACAAGTAAGTGCTCAGATTCAACTATAACTCTGCTCCCCTGACTTTAACGTCTGCTCACCTCTATTCCCTATCTCTAGATCTATCGATGAAAAAAACATCCTCTTCTCCTCATCCATCTCAGAGTGTTGTTCCTTTCTGCCTTGAAAATAATCCCCACACACTAAATGTAACCTTCTCTCATAACCCCAATAACCATATAAACCAACCTCTCCTTCAATCCTATTGGTGATAAAATGAATAATTACTTGGCATATTTCACCTTACCAGCATAACTCATATATGCTAATTTCAATAGTCATATCAATGCCTCATCATTTAGTTAATACTTCTCTTTAAACCCTTCCAACCCCTTGCCTCTGTTTATCAACCATTCAGGGACCTCTATTTTCCCTTGTTTACATGTCACTCACTATTTCTATTCAGCTTCTTCCTACCTTCATGACCATTTTATCTACTTTCTTTGTACCACCTGTACACCCCAGATTCTGTCCTTATTCTTTTATTCAAATTCTGTTCCACCCTCAACCTAAATGACCACACATCCACTATGGTACCAGAATTTTAAATGTAAATCTCCATTTCCAGCCTAACCTGTAAAAAAAAATCTTGGTTTCTCATGAAAGCATCAGAACATCTCTAAAGTTGCACATTCCCTACAGTCCTAGTCTCCATGAATGATACCCACCAAGCACTCTGTAACAGGAGAGACATGGGCGCCTAAGCCCCTCGTCAACTACTCCTGTGCTCCCAACAACAGAGAGTCACAGAATTCCTTCTTTAACAAGTCTACCCATTTTATAACTGGGTAGACTTTTTCTATCCTTGTCCTTCACCATACCAGTAGTGTTACCTTGACCTTTTATGTCTCTAGGCCAATGTCCAAACTGATAAGTTTGGAATGCCTTTGCATCTTAATCAACACTTATTTAAATGTCATGTCCTCTGCTAAGTCTTTGCCAAATCTCCCAGGTGGTAGTCATTCCACACTTTGAACCCCTAAGCCAACTATATTCACACCTTCAGCACAACTATGATCATACTTGTAAACATATTATTTTGTATGTGAATGGCTGTCTTCATCACTGAGTTCCTTGTGGAACAATGCATACTGTACAATCCCACAGGTCACCTTGTTACAAGGCACACAGTAAGAGCACAATGACAACTAAATGAACAAATCAAATTTAACTCCAACTTCTTTGAGTAAATGACTTCCTAGAACATTATAATCCTGACTATATCAACCCCTATAGCAACAGCCCTTTCAAAACACAAGGCCCTTTCAAAACTAACTTGGCTATATTCTTCAAGGGTGGGCACTGCTCCACAGAACGCTAAGTCCCAAATGAGTTAATTTACCCCCAAAGGTCCTAAAAACTCAGTATGGACACGCAGAAGGATGGTACCACCACCAAGCAAAAAAAGATGAAGCAGTCACCCACTGCTCCTTGTCTGCTTCAGATTTCAACCATGAGAAATACAAGCCCTTCAAACCCCACACGGGAACAGTATTTTAGTATACTCATTTCACAAGGTCATAGAAAACAATGCTTTTGTTGTTTTAATGAAATACTAACTGCTTCATCTGAGCAAGTTGGGGCCTGCTTCAATCCAACTGGAAAAAGTAGATAACCAGGTTTCCTTAAAGGTCACTAGTTTGTAGCTCTCTTTTTAAACAAAACTCAAGAGGAATCAGTAACTATTCAATTGAATAACAAGTGGTCAGTCAAGAAATCCCTCCCTGAGGAAGAGGGAAGGTGCTAAAAATATGATGGAAATTACCTAATAGCCAAAAGATTTTAAAAAACCACACACACACAAAAACACCTCTCAGCCCACATCTCCTGATTACATATACATTTAGTAACTTATCATTTGAAAAGGCATTTTATTCCTAGATTTCTTTCCATAAAACTTGCTTTTCACTTTTTTTTTTAATTTTCTTATTAACAAATACTGGAGTTGTATCATTAAAAATACCAGCTGCAACAGCAATGTACTGTAGATTATGGTTCCAATGAAAAGAATACAACCACAGGTTACACACTATAATTCAGTCAAATGTTCTTATTTACACTTCATTTCTCCTTGTTATCTAATATTCTTCTTTTCCACATTGTCCTTATGTCTGGCTTAGCTTCCTATTTAAGATCATTTCCTTATTTGCTCTCTTCATTATTAAATTACATTTTTGACACACCAAGCTAACTTTTAACAGATACTTCCTGGAAGCTCCAAAATATCTATAAAAAATACTGGAACTTTCTGCACCCAACTTACAGTATGACTATACGCTTGATCAATTGGTTCCAACTACATGGATGCTCTAAACAGCTGAAGTAAATCAAGTCAACACAGCTCAAAGAAACTAAGAATAACATACAACTCTACAATACAGTAGGCTGGTGGGAATAAATTTTCTAAATGACCAGACTACACAAAAGTAAATACAAAACAATAAGATCACCTACTATGTAACTCTTACCAAGCTTTTCTCTGAGAATTGATCGAAAATAAAGGACATGGACATCCTTTAGATAGGTAGGTTTGATTTGTTATTCAAATTGTCCCTTCAATATTTATTAATTAGCTCTTACTTCTGCATTCTACTTTTAAGCCTTTGATACTATAAACATTTTTTCCCCTTAAATTCAGTTTAAGTTCTTGTTTAAAGTAGGTTGGTATAAATACATTCAGTTCCAATTTACATGTAGACAGCCAGCAACTCAGAACTAAATTTCTAGTCTGAGAAAAGTGAACTGTAAAAATGACTGAGAAATGAAAATAGTCAGGTTAGACAGTCAACTAATTGAAAGATTTCACTGTGTTATCAAAGTAACAGATGTTGCTTTATTATCAAAGTTATCGAAGACACTGCCAGATATATGAAGTATAACTACCAAAGAGGGCAAAGGATAGGAACAGGGGAAAGAAAAATGTTGAGGGGGTGGATGAATGGGAGTAGTATAAAAAATCTAGTATTTGGGGGCATATTTGACTAGTAAGCACTAGGAACTTGGATTGAGAGGCACAGACTTAGGCACTGTCTCCACTTCTTTCTTCAGTACATATAGACTAGTCAATTTCCTATTAGGTTAAATTGTTATTGTAATAAAAATATTTAATTACTTGCATTCTGGTACAGTCACAAAAAGGGCATGTATGGCCTTTCTCTCTTTCAGTTGTGCCCAGTAATCTACGAGGAGAGCCTGGCACACAAAAATACGAATGCCATGCAGACCTACTTGGAATACCCAAACCCAGTGGGCTCTCACCCTTCACGATCTGCAGAAGCTGCCTATTTTCCTTGCTGTTTACACATTACATTTAATAACTTCTCATTCCGAGAATCCATAAGGTAAAAATGATTTCGCCATCTTACAAAAAACAAAAGCACAAGGAGGCTAAAAGAATTCAAACAAGGCCACATGCCTAGCACGTTTGACAGTCTAACTCCACTATCCACACCATGTGGCTTCCTATAATTCCCCCCAAAGTCTTATGACCTAATTCTACTATGGTACTTACTAGAAAGTATTAATATCACTTTCCTGTCTCTACAAAACTTTCACCTTAACACCTAAACAAACAATCTAACACAGCACATACATTTAATCCAGGCAACACTAAATTAACACTGATTGAATGACTCTCACATCTCGTCTTCATGTAATTTTAACATCCCTATGACAACGTTCTTTCATATTATTTTTGACATTTAACTCAAAGATTATTCATGGAAATATTTGAAGTTTAAAGTTCTTAAAAGAAAACATTCTGCTATTAAAGAACTTTATTAGCTTACAAAATGGTGAAGTTTTAAAGTGGCTGTTTCTCTCAATGAGTGATGTGGAAAGTCAGTATTAATCCAGATAATACAGGGAGTTATTTACAAGAACAAAAGAAGGAAAAATACAATAGGTACTAATCAAACTTAAACTTTAAAAAGTATTTCTGAATTTAAGTTGGGATGCATATTTGACCACACAAAAAAAAAAGAGGATGGGGAGAGAGAAGTAGAGACAGATAGACAGACACTACTTTGAAGTGAGTAGTACATGCTAACACCTATCTTCTCTCCACCTACCTCCCCATCCACTATCATGTATCCAAAGGCCTTCAACTCCTTAGGGGTCACTATCTTATTTGTGGAGAACCAACACGGTTCTTCATACTTTCCATTTCTTCATGTAATAGTCATCCTAAATCCTGTATGTTGTCCTAAAGTTACTTGAAGATAAGGGTCTTATTACCTTTAAAAACTCTGCATTCTCTTTTTCGGTGTAGCATTCAGTCCTGGCAAACAAGCATCTAATAGTATTTGTTGGTAACTGTGATACTTAACAGTTAATAAACAGTTAAATAAAATTAAGCTTTCTATCTCTGAAGGGAATTAAAATGCAGTACTTTCTTAATGGCAGTATTTTAAACTAGGGTTTAATAAAATAAAAAGGTAGAGACAAGATATACTTTCTTTCTCATACTGCTAGCCCTCCTTCAGGAAATAAAACACACAGATCCATACAGTGCCAAGAGTTCATAATGCACTTAGTAGTATAACTTGCCTAACGGTACAAAAGAGCCAGGGAAAAATGCTTACTAAACTTGTAATGTTCAAAACAGATCAAAAGTAGTACATGATAAAGAAGCCTAGACCAATATATATGCACTGGGGTACTAAAACAGGAATGAGTTTTTACTTCCTGCCAATATGAATAGGAAGAGTGAATATGAAGTAGACAGCCCTAATATGACCCACACAAGAAAAGTCAGAAGGATATACAGGAAAAAACAAGGAAAAGAAAACTACCAATCGTTTAAAAATTGTGTTCTACCAAATGAAGTAAAAGTACAACCTGAAACATTTCTAGTTTTATGGAAATAGAAGAATACATACAATTCAGAGAAAGTGTGTCAGCTGCCAAAGAAAACAGAATAACCTTTTGCTTACAAAAAGACTGATTAAAATTCAAGTTCCTTCTTGCATGCAAGCTTTCCACGTGAGCTGAATACAGAGGAAAGTAAATGAAGTACATCAAGATTTACAGTAACTATGAAAAATAAATTCAGAACACTAAATAATGTTTTCTTTTAATATCCCAAATTCAAACTTCATTCAACTTCAACTTCAAGAAGGAACAGAAACCGGTATCAGAATCTAGTCATCTGTTAGAGATTAACCTTATCTTAAGTTTTTTATTTTCCTATTCATCTACTTAATATTTCCTACCCAACTAATTCTGGAAATAGGAAAGAAACAGGCACTCCAAAAATAGGTAAAAAACACATGATTTCCTCATGCAGTCTTTAAAGATGAATTACCAATCATTTAAAACAATAAAACCTACATATAACCAACAAGATGCAGAGATTCTCGTTTCACTTGTGGTAGTGGCAGATTCTTAAAAGATTCCAATCAACTGAATAAATCATGGATATTTTCTAGAAAACAGTCATTGCCACTACTCCTCAGGATGCAGAGCAGAACTCCCCCAGTACATTACTGTTCAATCTGCTTTATTCCGTTTCCCACAGCATTTAAAGCAAAGGGTCTGTCAGAATTCACTGCCATCATACAGGACAGCTAATGACTCAAAGAAACAAGGATCCCTAATCTTGCCATGACATGAATACTTTTATCGATGACCACAAACTTGAACTGCATAAACTGAGGGTTGCCTGTCATCATCAAACAAATTTCTACCAAGTCTACAACAGTTCACGGTGCAACCATCACAAGAAAAGAAGTCTAGAAACAGAATGCTCATATGTTATCTGGAACTACTTTTCAATTTCTCTGATTAACTTCAAGTTGGAAAAAAATTTAAATTAGCACCGCTAAACAATAAAATGACTCACATACTGCCAAAAATATTCTGCTTATATTTTATAATAAAAGATACCACTCTGTGTCTTTTTTCTTTTTTAGGATGTTAGTACAAAATTCTGAAATAAAGCAAACTTTGCTGAGGGGGTGGTTTTGAGATGAATTCAATTAAACAGAAAGGGTGGAGTTTCTCCAAATACCTTATCAGGCCACCACTGCAAATCTTCTCCTAGAGATACTGGACTTTGAACAGGTGTATTCTTCTTATCCAAGTTTGGCTCTCCTTCCTTGCTGGTAGAGCCCCTTTCATTATCAAATGAGGCTCCATCAAGCCACCTTCTTTCACGTAAACGTAAAACTGATTCACGTTCACGCAACAGCTCAGAATCTCTCTCTAAGGGAAGAAGGAGAACTGGTATGCAATTGGGTCACACCAGTGGGATAAAAGTAAGCCACTCTCTAGTAAAGACCCTTCAGGATGCAACTAACAGCAGTTTATCTACTCACAAAAATGTAATATAAATGTTTATCTATTAGGTCTGACATGCAACATTCAAAATATTAACTCTTTTAAGCAAATATATGAAAATTATAAACTAGCACGTTTAAGAACTATGTAAAGCACACTTCTGAATTCCAGCTACTTATTTTTAGAGTACAAATGCTTTATTTTAAGCTGGATTTGGGGGCTAATTGGTGTTTAAAATTTTGGGCTTTCACTTAAAATGTTTACCATAATGTTTTTTGCTTGTCTACAGAAAATGTGCATAAATTTAAACACATTAGACACAGGTAAATCAAAAGAGTACTTGTAAGAAAATCATCTAATTTTAAAAAGCTGGAAGGTTAAAATACAAATCCATTAACTATAAAATTTCTGACACTCCAAATCCCTGTTTAGAGTAATTTTTATAGGCTAGGTTTTTATGGACAAGTCTTAAAATTTTTGAGAATCAGACAAGCTTTTTTTTTTTTTTCTGTTAAGAATCTTTGTAGGAATATTTTCTTACAAAATTGCTTCCCATGCAACTGGGTTACAAACTCTCTAAAGCCATTTTTCCCCCAAGTTTAATCATATATTATTTTTATAAGTAGGTAATTAAAATAAATATCCCCAAAACTTGAACAACAAAGATTAAAGGCAACATTAACTTTGACCATATGAACTTGCCATTCATAAAAGTAAAAAATGCTCAAGTATCAGCAACTTCATACGGTTTAAATTAATGTCTACACAGAATAAACAAAAGAAAAGCAAAAGGGAGAAACTTAGGAGTTACTTGTATTACATTTTGAATATTTGAAAAAGCAGTATTTGATGTATTTAAAGCAGCAGAATACACTTATTTAAATTTTTAAGCCATTACATAATACCTTACATATATTTAGATCATAATAGATTTATTATTTTAAAGATCTACTTTTAAGTACTAAGTATTTGCAGCAAGGCCTTACTATAACATGGCACCTTTTCTAGCTTACTAATATCAGTAAGATATAGCTGATACCTATCCATTATTTGAATTAAACAGTTTTGCATTCTGAAAAGTAAAACTACTGACTTAAGAAAATTAAAATGCAAACTGAATTTATACCAATATATGCAGAGGAAAGCTTGTATTTGTATGATTTCAAAATCTTTCTCTAACCTCTGTTGTGTTACTCTACTTTTTAAGTATTTCAAACTTTGGAAAACAGCATTTTAACAAGCTAAACATTTTTATATGTTTATTGGTGGCCAATTCCATTCCAGCATGTTTTTTCGTATTTCTCACTTCAATCTAACCAGGATTTAAACTGAACAGAATAATCACTTTAATTTAAAAAAACCAAAAAGACTTGTTTTCTGAATGCTGCATGTCACAATAAAGTAGAATTCTGCTTTTAGTTCAGAATCCATTATCCCTGGTTAAAAATATAATTAGTAATAACTCTTGATATGTATTCCACAATGTAAATAAGATAATCTCTTAAAGTACTACTGTGGCTCTTGAAAATAAAAAATAACTAGTTTTAATATCAAAGCCCCCCAAAACACAAATATGTAATGATTTCATCTCCTATCATATTCAATGTTCAAATATAATCAGTTTGACCACTATCTCCTCAGTCAGCCAATGATCACAACAAAATAAATGCAAAATTACCTCGAGATGAGCCTAGCCTGGAAAGTGACGACCGACGGAAAGATGGGTAACCAAAATAGCTAATATCTTCAGAAAACATGGCATCTGCATCAATAATGACACTTGGGTGGGCAGAATGAATGTCAGCATCAAGAAGAGACATAAGATCCTCTATAAACAGAAACAAATATAAATGAAGTAGGTACAGAAAAAAACATCTGTAGATCACTGAAAGATGGACTGAAATTTAAAACTTTAAAATCAGGGAGTGACTACTGACATTATTTGGGAGGAAAGAGGCAATAACTACCTAGGAAATAAAGTTCATATTATTAAAACAGATTTTTAAGGAACATCAAAAATACGTTTGTTTCTTGCATTATCTACTAAATAATAAGAAAATAAGAGGTAACTAGAAAAGATATCTGCGACATAGTAAGACAAAGTCAGAACATGAATGTAATTTAGTTATTTAGCAATAAGAACATGAAAAAGCAACACTCCAGAGACACCTGTCAGTGATAAAGCACATGGTTATATACATGTTGCTACTGAGTCCAAACACAAGTCTACTGAGCAAAAATACTCCCCTATGTTCCCTTAAAAATATTTTATAGCAAGGGCCTCGCTGGTGGCACAAGGGGTTAAGTCTCAGCAGCAAGGGGTTAAGTCTCAGCACTATGAAGCTATCTGAAGCAACTGCAGCAGTTCAATCCCCAGCCAGGAAGCGACCCACATGGTGCAACAAACCTCCCATTCTTTCCCTCGGCTCCCCTCAGCAGTGTATTTCAGTCAATCCGCCTGTTCTGTTCCCCATGCTTATCTCTCATGAAAGCTCTCACTCCCTGCGGCTCTGGCTTATACCACAGTTCTTATATGCATAAATAATTTTTTTAAGAAAATTTTACAGTCAAATCAAACACATCAATGAGAAAGATTGCAGACTTGGAAAGAACTGTCAAGACTATCCATTGTATTTTACCATTCCATTTCCCCTTAAAAAAAAAGTCTCGGGCCTCCCTGGTGGCGCAGTGGGTTAAGCAACGCACTATGAAGCAAACCGCAGCCACTGCAGCACAAGTTCGATCCCTGCTGCCGGCCAGGGAGGG